>JAWPHD010011361.1:0-84609 GCA_037043455.1 Cyrtodaria siliqua
GGTGTTGCTCGCCGGTGTCACGAGTATTGCTTTCAAGTGTACCGAGTATTGGCCATTAATATTGAGTAAATGCAAGGAGTACCTACAGAGTATATACCACATTCAATGTTAAATATAAATTATTGTGTATACTTATTGACAGTGTATATGCAAAGGAAGCATTTCGAAGTTGTGTGACCTACGTGGCTATTACAGAATATCCACAAAATCGTTATCAAATGGAGAAATTTTGTTTGTTTTGAGTGTGGTATTGAAGCAGTGGTTATTTGTAAAAAAAAACTCGTCCATTGGTTGTTGAGCGGATCTTATCTAGAGGGTTTCATTGTATCAAGAAATCGTCCACATACCAAACATTTTGTAATGTCCAAAAGGACGTGTGTTTATTGTCCTGGAGTGGGTCTTTTCAAACTACTGGGGGTTTCAAGAAACATTGTGTAAGGGAAGGGTTTGATTCATTTTTGAGACAGATCTTAATAAATATATTGATTTTGTATAGGTGGTCATATTGTGAATATTGTATTTGTCCAATTGGTTATTTTACGCTGGTTTAAATAATATTTTTGATCTAAGGCGAGCATGCTACCATCACACTACGGCGGATCACTAAGTGTAAATGTTTGTCCGATTGCATTGACGGATGTAGAGTGGTCCTTATATTTATACCGGACCCCCATGGAATAGGCTCCGATCCCCAAAGTTTGACCCGAATCCTCTTTAAATACCCGAAAAATACAGTAAAGGTACTAAAAGGGATGTAAATGGGACTAAATTAGGATGAGAAGCAACAAAAAAGCGCTGCACATTTTTTTAGGTAAAACCACTATGACGGACCCCTATGAAAAATGTTCTGGATCCGCCCCTGCATTCAGATGTAGAGAAATTTGTCACCTATTAGCATAATCACGCCCGTTTAACTCACAACGAGTGTGAATTGCACTTCGCTTAAAATGTTGCGAGCAACTTTCGTTCCTCGTTGTGAGCACTCATGAAACGGGTTTGAAAAGGAAAGCACGGAGATTTTTTCAAATATCGGAATACAGTTCGATAGCGATGGGTTTTCTGAGTACGCACATATAAAATTGATGCATGTAGTTGGCCATTTTTGATAGAAAAATCGTTTGACACAGTCACTCGGGGGACAATGGAAAAATTAAATGAATTTCGACAAACGGGTTTTCCATAATATTCATTCAAGTCAAGTCATTCAAAACAGATCAAACCCAGTGCTGTAAAGAAAATATAGCATTTTACCAGTAAATGGATGCCATAAAGCGTTCCTACTAAGGATTTGGAGCAATTGGCAAATCTCTAGGAAGTACGACTCGTACATATTTAAGCCACGGCATACACCATACGATGTTAATCGAAGTGCAGCGCAAATGACGCCCTGGAAGCAAAGAGTCCAACACCTTGATGGGATTGCAGCATGGCTATCTTTTACTCGACCTGAGCATATTTCAGAATGGAATTGAATATAGAGCTTCCTACCTACCTTCCTAGCTTACTATATTTAATGGTTTAATGCAGGCACTGATCAAGCGCGGATCCAGGAATTTTGGCCAGAGTGGATCGAACATATACCACCATTTTGCGGGGGGGGGGGGGGGGGGGGGGGGGGGGGGGGGGTCTAACCCTGTACGGGCTTCCAATTTCGATGTGATTTTAAGAAAATAACATCCACAGCGTCCAATGTCTACATGAGTTTAAGAGAATTCTTAAATCCCTGAGGGTCTGAACACACGGACCCTCTCTGGATCCGGCATGGGCGGGGGATTTCAAAAATATAAGGTATGTTTTATTAAAATCACAATGAAAGCAGACGTTCGTACGATTTTGGACCCCTTCTGAAATATAGAAGACACCCTTTGGGAAAAATTCATGAATCCGCGCCTGTAATGATCGAATTAATAAAAACCTTTCATTGAACATTCAGACGATCAGGAAAAAAAAATACTGACATGGAGTATAGAAGAACTTCTGAAGCATTTGACACTTGCAATTGCTTTCGTAAAATTGATTATTTTATTGCAATACCCATCCATAGATGGGGGTGTAACCCCTCCCCTATGAGTACCGAGTATTCCCTTAAATTGAGGGCGATTAATGCGTACATTTAATTTCGGGACCCGAGACTGACCGGGTACTGATTTCTCCACATTTTGCTTCGGGCGAGTACTGCGCACCAGTACTGAATACTCTCTAAAATCAGACTGAATACTGCGTACAAAAAAGGGGTGTCACCCTAATAGGTACGACTTGACAGTAACCGTGACAAACCTGCAGCCAAGCATGAGTCGCCTAGGTCCGGGGTTATTAGCATATATGTTTTACCTACACAATAAAGAATTTCTATCAGTCTTTGCCAATTTTAATTACCAATTGATCAGTGAAACTCATGTTTCTCTTTACCTCTTTATCGGTCATATCGTCTTTTTTAAACGATTTTTTAAAGTATTTTTTATATATCTCATATAACAATATATTTTCAGCAAAATGAAATGACTTAATCGATAAGTAGATATAAGAAACAGACAAAAGTTATCGTGTTACCATTCTAATTTACTCATTATGTTGTACAATACTCGGTACACTAACGTTGAGCTAGAATGCAATACTCGGCACACACTAAATCAATACTCGGTACACTTGATTGTATCTTTTTTTACCTATATATTTTTTGTAATTTCATATTTTTTTCAGAAATTTGGACTAAAGCTACTTGGTTTTAGGGATCACAATTTGCTCGATTCAAGTTTTTCGTTTAAACAAACTCAAAAACACTAAAAATTGAAACTGAACTTACCCTCGTTCGATCTCCGGCGTCGCGAAATCCAATGATAATACTCACCAATACTCAGTGTACATAGCAATATCCAGGGTACGGTATACCACAGTGAAATTGGCTGAAACGCAATGTGAACATCATAATGGCATTTTGCGTTGAAAGCTTCGTATTTAAAATGGAGGCACTTAAAACAATCTGAAACTTGTTTGAAGACTATAGATGGACCAGTGCCCATGAGGCAATTAAGACACTGCATATTCCTTTCTGAAATAAAAGCATGCATCAGGGAATGCTCATCACGTGATTACCATATTTATGGTAAACCGGGCTTACAGTTATTTGAAGTGTGAGCAAGGCGAGCCTTAGACATTTAATATTGCACATGACGATCATAAATAGAAACCAAAAGTTCGCAATTGCAATACTGTTCAGTTACACTTTAAATCTTAAAATTAGTCATCTCTGTATCTGAGATAAACTTCATTAGTGTTGTCTCATCAATACCAAAGAGACTAGATCACAAGCAGAAATATAAGATTGTGAAAGAAGATGCAGGTGCAGTAGGTGCTGTAAACACATCGCAGCTTCCACACTGAATGATCGCTGATCCAGATATGGTTAGAGTTATCTGTTAATTTCAGTTTTGGCAATAATTCATCAGGCACTGTCTATGAAAATACTCTGATCTTTTCCATCAGGAACACGTTAAAAATGTTTGTAAGACAGTTTGAGTGACATAGTAGAGGAATTAGAACATATATTCAAGGACAATATTAAGGATTTACTGGTACTTGACTTACGTTACATAGACGACTCTCGTGTGACAGAAATTGCAACAAATAGGTAAATTATATAATGCAAAGCATTACACGTTTGTAACAGAACAGTGGCGTTGCTTGTGCAGTGTGGCGGCAGTAAAACGTCTCCCCGCGCTTGCAATCAGTACTGCTATTCATTCGATCTTTGGAGATCGCTGAGCCCGATACTTATAGTTAGTTATCGGTGGTACATTTTCAATTTCTTTTGTTTTCTTACTTAATTTTTGATTCGGTGGTTCCACTACTCCGGCCGATAAAAGGCTCTGGGTATTGTTTAACCACTCATAGGATATGTTGTCTGCTTTTTATACGCAGGCTTCATAACCGCTGCTCCCAACTTAATTCCATTATGTTTATTTCGCTCTTCGGGGCATTTTATTTTATTAGATACTGGGACCATACGCCGTACGACATGGGGAATGCATTAAAGAAGGATAACTCCATGTCCACCGCCATATGCATGCCATCTTCGGGATGGTTAACATTTTGTGCTGTTGATTTTATGAATATTGAATTCTGCTCAACCCGGGGCTAGAGGGCGTGATCGGTAGCTAGCATATTTCACTACCACTCATGAACAGTCTCAATCAAACCGAGACTGCAATATTTCGTATGTGTCGTGCTCGGCCGTTTCCAAAGGTCCATTATCTAATTTTTTTTTTTATAAATGACATAACCAAGTCTGTCTTTAAACAGATAAACCAGAACATGTTTTCTTTCCTCAGTGGTCACCTACAACAGATGCTATAACTTGCTTTCTCTTCTCGCATATATATGTATCATATTAGGTTCCGATTAACGGCAGATTAGGGTGTCTCACCAGCCTTTTCTAACTTAAATTTGGATTTTAATCAGACTATACGAGCTGCCTTAAAAAGCATTTTAATGCTTGCAAAACATTAGTAAGTATGATTAACAAGATCTTTTACACATTGTTGAATGTCACTTGCAGAAGGTTTAGTAGGTGACGGCCATCATGCAAAACAAAATCAGAGCTCTGGCTAACTGGCATAGCAATCGGTTGCGATAGAAGAGAAACAAAAAGCACGTTCATTCAAACAGAGATGAAGATGTGCCTTGTATCAGACAATGAGAATCTGGGGCTGATCTCGATCATTTCACTAAGATGATACGATACAATAAGTGTGTTGCATTTGGCATGTACCAAACAATACTTCATTAAACTTATGCTATATACAGTAGACACAGACACTGTAGTACATGTTATAGCAATGGTAAAGTAAGTACAGTTAGATGAGCTATGTGTTAGTTTTAGGAGCTAAGAATGACTTAAGGTCCTTCGTTGCACGCTGTATTGCCTATTCATTAGTTCATATAAACCAAGACGAATAGTTGCTTTTCACACTTACTAGATGCAATGAAGTACCTTCATTTGCTGAAAAAGGTAAAAACCTGTACATGGAAAATCTGGAAATATATGTTGAGGTTGCACAAGCTTTCCAATTCCAAAAGCTGTTCTTCTTGGAAAATGTATGACAAAAGGAAGTGCATGTTCGACGAGAGGAAGTGCTATTGATGTCGCAAAGAATTGTTGACATTCAATGGTTCCAAGATACAACAAGTCCATGTCACCAATTGATGTAGCTCTTTTGAAGGACACCTTCCGAGTTGTTTACAGGTTGTAATTGGACATTGTTGGAGATATGGCCTTTAGGTCCACCTGTGAAATGCCAACATCCGGAGCCATTCTCGATAACACTACCACAGCCATCAGCGTTTTCAAGGGACTTATTAAATGTAGATGTCAAAGAGACAAGTGTGTTGCAATTTAAAACGATGTGTCAAAGCAGGAATGATGTTTACAGTTTTTTAAACATGGGATGTTGGGTACTGTGACTGTAATTAAGAAAAAATGTACCATTCAGATCAGAGATAGTAAGATAAGATTACATGTAATGTTAGCTCTCATATTGAAAATGTTCAAATCATATGACCCACTTATTACATTTGAGTTTGTATATATAACAAACTTCTTTTTGATTCTGTTTTCTGATAGTGTCTTGTTAATATTGTTTAAATCAACAAATGTAATTTAAGGTCGTAATTAAATCTAATTAAATATTGTTTAAGTATCCTTTCCGATATTTTTTCTCCAAGTGTTTAGAAGACTCGGCAAGCTTGATTTGTTTTTATAACCTGCGGCGTCACATTAGTTTTGCTACTTCATATGCATGTTTTAAAATCAGTTTTAATAATTATGTAAATAGTTCAAAGCAAATTAGTTTTACATATTGCTCATTGGGGAATATATTGCACCAATAATATATTAAAACTTGTAATAGAATAACCACAAACAATTAAAAATTCTGCATTGTATTGAAGTATATGCAAGAAGTTTTAAAGTCAAATTTATATTGGATTAATCAATTTGGATGCTTAATAAATGATTCAAGATTGTTGCGTATACCTTTAATAATGTTTTATCAAGTCACTGGATGTATACTTACGAGTTATTATATACTAAAAGTCGCTAATAAAGATGAGACTGAAATTTAAACACACTTCAGAAATGCTTAAGGCTAAAGACAACTAAGACGAAACTAGTCTCAGAGTTGGCATAGTATGTATACATGTGTAAAACCCCTAACCCCTGAAGTATAGGGGTGTATCTAACAACTATTTATTGAAGTATAGACATACACATAAATACATCAAGACAACACCTTTGTAAAACAAATCAACATTTTGATTGCTTTATACAAAAAAGAAAAGAAAAAAAGCGTTTTCTGGCGAACATTTTGAAAATGGCGGCCATTTTGAAGAAGAAAATGACCCAAATTATATCGCATATTTTATTGTCTATCAATGTCCTGAATTTAGTGTATTTACAATAACAAGTTTTGATGAAACCAATTAATTATGGGCTTCATTAATTCTTTATGAAATATTTGGCGGCCATTTTTCAAAATCTGACATGGGTCCATAGCCAAAAATGTTTAGTAGAGTATTGTCTAGCTATGTGTCACGTTTGGTGCTTTTGTCACAAAATGCACACTTTTACCAATATATGTCACCAATCTGCCCCACTATACATACTGTTACGTCACAGGAAGTATATCAGGCGATAAAAACAAATCTTTTCATTAATATGTTTGTTTCAATTAAATGGTCTTGTTAAAAATATAATGTCAAACCTAGGTTTTAGTTCTAGTTATTATTTTTTATATTAAAGATGCATATCCAATAGAAAGGTCATTTAATTTGCATTGGGATATATACACACTCGTTCTTCCGCGGATAAATATTGCCTTCTAGAGTCGCGCAATATTAATACAGGTCGAGCAATATTAATACACGGAAGAACTCGTGCATATTTATAGGTTATTAGATTTGTATTGGGATATATGCACGAGCTCTTCCGCGTATTAATATTGCGCGCCTATATCCGCGGAAGAGCTCGTGCCTATACCCCAGTACAAATTAGACTGTGTTACGGTCCTTTGCGCTTCTCTGCAATAGTTGAGTTAACAGAATAGAATAGAATAGACTAAGTACAAATATAATAACCTTGTTATTGCATACGCATTATTAATATTTAAAAAAAAAAATCATTAGAAAAAAAAAACATAGGCTATAAAAAAAAGTTCACCAAAACATTCATTTGACAATGAAATCAACACACTTTATCTTGTTTTTAATACTTGACATACTTCCTGTGACGTAATATATGAATTGTACATGAAGTTCAAAGTGCATCCCAAATATATAATCATCCCTAACTTTTTTGTGATAAAAGGCATTTTTGAGTATTTAAGGCCTGTTTTACTAGCTGAAATGACTTTATTGACTTGTTGTGAGAGCTAAGAACAATTTGCATGGTTGTATGATGCTTTTATTTATCAACTTGAAAGCTTTGAAAGTGAACACATGTAAGAGGTGTAGAATGAATGCAGTTTGTTCACAGTGTCAACAAAGATGAGAATTTTATTTTCTTCTATGCCACATGACCCCTACTATTCTCAGCAGTGTTTTAGAGAGGGAGGTCTCATGACTAAGAATATGTACATATGTAAGTGAATCTTAGTTTGAACTTCATTTTGCAAAATGGCAAACTAGAAAGCTTGAAACATATTGTACAGGACTCAATGGGATTTGTTTTACTTCCGTACACCTATAGTTTACCTGTGTTGCCTTCAGGACACGGACGGGACACTTATATAGGCTTTTATTTCAGTCTGCGATAGTATAGATACAGAATGGTAGAGAGTACAATGATAGAGAGAAGAAGATATAGTTCTATAGTACATGTTTAGAGTTAATTCGATTATTAATATACATTTACTATAACACATTCTCCTCTCTCTATACTATTGTTATTAAGGCTGTGCTTCAGGTTTATTGTACTGCTAGATGAATTATCTAGACTGTTGTTATAGATGGATTTGTTAGAACTATTGTGGTATGATAACATATATATATGTATGGTGTTTCATATGTATACACATGTATATCATAGAACTGCAAAGACATTTCAAGTTAGTTATTTGTTTTGTGGTTAGGTGTTTTTGGTAGTCAACTAAACACGACTATTCTGCTACTTAAACCGTGCTATTGACCATGTTTTTACTTGCTCCAAACTTGTTTGACTGGAATCGACTGCATTCAGAGCAATTATCGTCAGAAATAAAATATCTGGACAGAATTTATGCACATATCAGTGTTTTCCCGGACCGGTGTTGAGAGGTGGTGGTGTGTGGGGGTGGGAAGGCGTGGGGATGGGGAGGCGTGTGTGTGGGGGGGGGGGGACGGGTGGTGGCGATGGAACACTTCGGGGATTATACAGAAATGAAGTCTCGTTAGGCTGGAACTAGAACGACATCGATGACACCAAAGTAGGGAACCCTAAGGACATATAGAATAATGCATCGATTTGAACATTTGTCTAACTCACCTATGTATGTCCGCCGCTCCCTCCCCGGCTCCCCCACCCCCTCCGCCACCGTTGGGGGAAACATTGATGGGTGCAATAACTGCATGTTTTGTCAAGTTGATGTCTCGATAATATTATATTTAGGCTACATAATCACTGCTAAAACATTTGCGAAATACACTTCTTTGACAATAAGTCTCGCTCATCCAGTCGCATGCCTCACCACCGGTATGGCGTCACAGTTCGTTGAATTTTATTACAGGAGTGTTTACATAGACAAAATATTTAATATGTTCGACAGTTGTAAGGCCGAAGCAATAAATCATGTGTTTAACGGCATCGTCCGTGCATAGTTTTGAGGTACGTAATGATTCCGAGGAGTGGGGTTTGGGAGAGGTGGAGGTAAACACAATTTAAAAATAACCCGTATTCGCAGAGAGAGTGAGTATTCATAAATCGGTGAAAACGTTTAAAGTTTACCACCACCAATTTTATATCGAAATGTAGTACCTATAGTAAAAAGTAAAAATAAGTCGAACAGGAAATGCATCTTTCACAGAACACAGTTAACACAAAAACACTCAAAAAGACAAACATGAATGGCAATGTTAATAAGGAATGTGACGTCACAAACACAATAAGGGTTGATATTAGGGCTACCGCTTTGGAACGGCCGGTGGCAAAAGGACTGCACGGGATTTAAACTAGATTCTAGGATGAACGTTTACCCTATTGTCATATATATAAATACAAAAAATAGCCTAGAAAGCCATAAAGAAAGTACTCAATGACTTGACAGAAGCCAGAACCATTTTGGACACGACAAGGCAAGATTGCAGACAAACAGTTACCGTCCTTTTGGACTTTAGGTAGACGTCATCATAGGGTCCACACGCCTCCTGTTTTTATTGTACAACATGGACATTATAAATTGCAGGCTGGGGTAGGGGGTGAACTAGCCCATTTCCATTCGATTTTTTTGTTGCACGAATAATTGTATTGATAGGTTTTATTGGATAATTGACGAGCATTTTCCCAATTTCGAATCTATGCATACATTTTGTGAGCGACTATCAATGAAAAAAAGCTGTTCCCTTGACCTGTTTAATAAAGAAATGACAACTTTATAAAATGTGTTGTAACCCCACATTTTCTGGTGATTTTTCAAGTGGAAAACTATTTTTTTATATGAAAATTACACCGCTGCATTATCCATTCTTGAGTTGAAGTTGCAGGAAATTATTATGTGACAGTCAATGGGGAAAATAATTGGTGGTTTCATACCTAATTTTTTTACCCCTTGTGAAATGCCTTTGTTGACGCGGCAAATGTCGTTGTTTACACGCCAAAAGCGTTTGTTTACTAAGGGTGACTAGTAACTAGAAATGCAATGTTCGGCACAATGAAAATAAATAAGGTGTCCGTATTATATAATAAAACAATCCAAACTGAGAACCTTTCCATTATAAATCCCTTTTAAGAACGGAATAATGTACCCTTGGGAAAAAAAGAGAAAGAAAATAGTGTTTTTTATATACTAGTAGCCATTCCTTTCTTTGTTTATCAACCAATGACAAAAATGTAATTACAATGTAATATGACTCATTTCATTCGAAATTTCCATAAGATCCGCCTTTTATTTGTAACGATGGTCATATATTTATTTGGATGACGTGCGTCAACAAGTACAACACCCAAAATTTGAAAGGGCGTCATCCAAGGAGCAGTGTGACAATGACTAGGGAATCACTACGATTATTGAAATAAGTATATCTTTAATGCAATGCAATGCGAAAATAAATGCTCGAATATACAGTCTATATATGATGGTTTAATTTAATTACACGTAAAACGGAGTTATTTATAAAACAGACATGTGCATTAAGCTGAGATAAGTTTAGATGTTGTTGATAACGAATTTATTCAATGTCGTATATGGATACGCCCTGATGTTTACCAATGTGTTCCCGCACCCTCAGCAGTCGAATGCAGTCGTTTACGATTTAATCATACGGATCAGGTTATTGCCGCTATTTTCCGACGTCCTTCAAGAAAGGCTCTGTTAAATAGATTGACGAAAGACACAAGCTATACGAAAATCTATTTTAGAAGTTCCGAAAGGACTCCTAACAAATGTCGACAATTTCGCCGTTGGATCTATGCACTGGAAAGTAGGACAGCTGATGCTTTATCCAGGGCGGAAGTGCACACTAATTTATTTGCGAAAGGGGTCATTTTAAAGTGTGGAATAGTCAACCAATTGAAAAACAAACTCCTGTAGGAAATTTGCTGTTATGTGGAACTGAATATTTTTAAGTTTTTGATACTCTTACTAAGAGTGTATGGTTCGCTATAGGGAAGAAACTAACAAGTAAAGTTTAGCGTTGATTTCCAATAGATAAATAACAAATAAAATATTTTAAAAAAATAGTGCAATTTTAACGTAAACTATTGATCACGGTACGAATCAGAAAGTGATTCAAGCACCAATTTAGGCATCGAAGAACTCACTAAGCAGCTATATATGTGTTACATATCATTTTGAAATAAGTCTTCATCACATAAGTTATATAGGCAAAAACGATCATGCTGCGTTATAACGTTGGTTCAGTATATTTATTAATGGTACGATATATATATATATTTATAAAAGTATATTTATATATATATAGTTATACATTCACCAGGATGTTGGGTCTTTTTTAATTCTTATACACGAGTATTGGGTCCAAATAGGGCTATTGGGTCACCAAATAATATTTTCAATGTTAGTGCAAGGTGGTGTGGGTGTGTGTGTGGGGTGAGGCTCAGTATGCTTGTTAAAATGGACGTATTATCATGGGTATAATGGGTCGGACCCACTAAAAAAATGTGTCCATAAATTTAGGTTATGTGATCATATGTATATAAAAAGGGTCCCAATAACCTGGTGAGTTTAAGCATATATATACTGTTGTAATTTTGTACAGGTACCAGTATTCAAGCCTAGTTACTGAAGATATTATGTCTGTCTTCAGTTAGCACCATAAATCTAGATGTGTATCTCTCTACAGGGATAACTCGGGCTAATGCTAATGATCATAATTTATGGGTTAGCATCCCTTATTTGGGAGATGCTCTATGAACCAACCAGGCCAATGCTACATGATTTATGTGTTAGCATTCCTTATTTGTAGATGCTATAAGATTGATGAGTTAGCATGCTAATATTTACGACCGTGCTAACCCCTTATTTGGAAGGGACCTTATAAAAAAGGGAGTTTTTTTTTGTTAGTGGCTTTTTACGTGGCTTTTTTACCTGGACTTGCTAGATACAAACGAGAGATCAGTAGTTATGTGTGAGAGAGACACTACCATTATTAGTAAACTGTTGTAAATATTAATTCACCATTATAGTTTGGTAGCATGTAGAAATAAAGTTATAGAATATAGAATAGGACTATGTATTTCTTTCGACCTTTTAGGATAAGAAATTGAAAAAATACACACAAAATACTTACTGTACATATCCGATAAGTACTGAAACAGGAATCCCCAGGGAAAAACAAACACAATCAAGGGAAGAAAACGGACTCAGATTTATTGAGTCTATTCGTGAGAGATAATACATGCATAAGGTGCAACCTCTCTGGCCTCCTACCACCGGCTTAAGCGGTAGTGTACTTTAAAGCCACACAGATTGGGCTTGACGACCCCAAAGGACAGTAAGCATTAACACTACTCATTTGTAATCGAGGCGAATTTTTACAGCACAAAAAAGGCTAGTGTTAATGTCAATACATATTGAAAAGTGGATCCCTTGAGGAAACAAACACAAACAAGAGAGAAAAGTAGCTGAGACTGTTCATGAGAGGTAATTTATTGTGCAACACCTCTCAAAACCCACTAGCACCGGCCCGGCTAAAGTGGTATTCTACTTTAAAGCCACAAATACTGGGCTTGATGATCCCAAAGGACGAGTAAGTGTTCATTTGTAGTCGGGCGACATTTTACAGCTGCCACACAGCACTAAACAAACGCTAGTGGGATATTTGTGATTTTCAGGTCTCAAAATAGCAGATTTTACCATAAAAATGCCACTGTTTTTATATATATTCAAAATCTGCCTTCAAATGGATTAATTAACATTATGCAGCAGTTTCTATATGTGAAACCATCAAGAAAATGCAACTTTTCACTTTAAAAATGACAAAAAAAATATTCTGAGAATATCCTCCCCAACTCCATTTTTAAGGCCATGCCATGTTTTACAATATGCTCATTACACAAGATTGCCTGTAACTGTACAATTTAATGTATTTTTTATTAGATATTGTTTGTGCCACCTTTACAGGGCATTTTCATGCAACCATGCAGCCAAAAAGCACTGTTGACAGTACAGATCCATGAAAATTCATTAAAATGAAGTGGGTGGGGTAGAAAAAAACTTTTAGAAAAAATAGAAAATGTCATATTTTTTGCCAACTAAATTATTTCATTTGTAAAATGTATTAAACCGCATACAATATTTCCATATCAACACTAACCGTAAAGACGCGATGAACTCAGAGTCAGAGTTTACCTCAACATTTTTTTCAAAACAGACATCTTACCCGACAGACACAGCTTGTCGCTTTTTGACATTTTTGCCAAAAAATGTATGCAAAGCTCTCAGAAATGAATAAACCTTACTAGATATACATTTAATTGTGTCAAATAGGTGCATTACAGGCCAACTGTGTATACAAGGTATCAGGTATGGCTAATGTTGTGTCCACAACCCTAATAACAGAATTTAAATTACCTATATTGCATCATAAAACTTTCAAATATTTAAAAATCATTAAAAAAGTTACAAGAAAAGTCAAAATACAACACAATTCAACATTTCTCACACTTTCAAATCACTGTGCTAGAAAGAAAGTATGTCTACTTTCACGTTTACCCCATGCAGAATCTAGCTTTAGGTCATATACCACTATTGCATTTCCCATAGGCCTCCATTATAGCCTTTTGGCCTACAACCCCTATTCCTATATCCGAATGGATGATAAAACCTAATTTTTTTTAAAGAACTATCTTAGAGACACTCAAAAATGACCAGCAAATTAGGGATAATCTGATGCTTTCAGCCTCTAATAGTTCACTGAAGGTGGCAACCCCCAGAATGGAAGTAAAGAAATTTTACTTTTTGCAAATATACTCACAGTAAAATTGTATCCATAAAAATGCAAATTTCAGTCAAAATATCCTAAATCAACATGTTTTATGATGGAAACATAATATTTTGATGTTTTATGGGGATTTATTACGATTTGGGTAATTTATTCCAATCAGAATCTACCTTACAATCTGACTATATGTCCTAATAGACCCTATACTTTTTTCAACCAATCAGAAGCCCCAAATCAATAGTGGTATCTGACCTAAAGGCATATGTCTGTGATCTGTCACTTTTTGGTAATGAAATGTGCACGGTAGCGATTTATGGACGCGAAAACTAGTGATGTGTTATGATATGTGTCATATTTTCGCTTTTGTCCGGATACCCATTTATGCACGTTTAATTATTTGAGTATTCGATTGTTTGTTCGTAAACACTAATTTAGTTAATGAATGAACGAAAAAACGAATAAATGAATGGACTGACAATGTGGGTGCGTACATTCCTAAACCAAGAAATCATCTCATGGTGTTTTTTTTAAGCGAATTATTCTATCTCCCCAGAATGTATCCCCGTAAGCAAGAACATGCCAAACTATAATGTCATACATTTTAGTATATACATCATAAGGCATTCCATTACAGGTCTAGACTCCGTGATATATGCAATACCCCGCTGCGTCGATAAATACTGTTACACAACTGACCGTGGTATCCCATTAGGCTGTTATTAGAGAGGTTGAGAAACTAAACGCGTACGGGAACCTGTACCGGTAGACGACGATACGTCATCAAATGACGTCATAAATGCCGAACTTTGTCAATAGCTACCAGTTGTTCTACAAGTTTATAACGGGTAAGAAGCCATTTTCCCGTACAGTGAAAACGGGTAACTTTGTAATCAAATTTAGCTATGACTGTTTGTTGGATTTAAATAGTGAACACTTGCCCGGGTACCTTAAGCATCCGTGCAAGCATTCATGCACATTTTACCGCATTTCTTTATATTTTTATATTGATTTGAACTGTTTTTGATGAGTGGGTTACCTGTTTACAAATATATAACGCTCAAACATGTGTATGTTATATTTAGGACTAATTATGTCTTCAAATTATTTATTTGTGAGCATTTTCATAACAAATGTAGACTTATATTTTGACAATAGTCATTTTGTCTCTAGTGGTGTCGTGGTTTGATTGATTGATTGATTGATTGATTGATTGATTGATTGATTGATTGATTGATTGATTGATTGATTGATTGATTGACTGACTGATTGATGGATGGGTTGTGGGTGAGTGAACAGTTGAATGGGTTTTGGGTCGGTGAATAGATGAATGGGTTGTGGGTGGGTGAATAGATGAATGGGTTGTGGGTGGGTGAATAGATGGATGGGTTGTGGGTGGGTGAATAGTTGAATGGGTTGTGGTCGGGTAAATAGATGGATGGATGATTTGATGAGTTGTGGGTGGGTGCATAGATGAATGGGTGGGTGAATAGATGGATGTGTTGTGGGTGGGTGAATATATGAATGGGTTGTGGATGGGTGAATAGATGTATGGATTGTGGGTGGGTGAATAGATGAATGGGTTGTGGGTGGGTGAATAGATGAATGGGATGTGGGTGGGTGAATAGATGAATGGGTTGTGGATGGGTGGAAGATGGTTGGGTTATCGGTGGATGAATAGATGAATGGGTTGTGGGTGGGTGCATAGATGGATGTGTTTTGGGTGGGTGAAAAGATGGATGTGTTGTGGGTGGGTAAATAGATGAATGTGTTGTGGGTGGGTGAATAGATGGATGTGTTGTGGGTGGGTGAATAGATGGATGTGTTGTGGGTGGGTGAATAGATGAATGGGTTGTGGGTGGGTGAATAAATGGATGTGTTGTTGGTGGGTGAATAGATGGATGTGTTGTGGGAAGGTGAATAGATGAATGGGTTGTGGATGGATGGATGGATGGATGGATGGACACATTTCTAGTTTTAGTTTATGTATTAGGGTTTATACGTGTACAGAAACGTGTTTTCTTCCACAGACAATGGACAAGAAGAAAATGATACGATTTTCCCCAACCCAGGACTTAAAGCTTATGCGCGAGGTTCTTGCAGAGTATCCATATATAGAGCCCAAGAAGTGGGCCGTCATAGGCGAGAAACTCTCAGACGGGGACTTCAGGGTGGAAGCCCGAAGAGCCAGGGAGAGGACAGCGCTACTGTTGATTACTTTCAGAAAAGAAGAGGCCGCCTCGCAGAAGCAGTAAGTTTTGTTTGAAACATCATATGTTAATGGCAGTGTTCTTTAAAGAAAGTAGCTTACTCCATCCTGCGATCGAATCCGCAACCTACGAACCTTGCCCACTAGACCACCACGTCATTGTGTACTTTGATGAAAGGTTTACTTTTGTTTGTGTATAATGAAAGTGTATTTTTGTTCAAACAGATCTGGGGTGGATGAAGATGTTGATGAGAGAGTAGTCCGTCTCCAGGAAATACGTGAATTGGCTGACGAGGCCAAAAGAGACAACGAAAGGAAACAACAGACGGAAAAACAAGAAAAACAAAATGAGGAATCGGTGGCCCAGGCCATAAGAAAAAGGGCAATGGAAGGGATGAATAACATGAATAAAGGTACATACATTTACTCATTATTTCTGCGTGATGAGTGCAGATGCTTGACGGTTTTTGTTTTACTGACAATGCGTGCTCGTTACAAGCCCCGAATTCACCTACAATTTTTGAGAAAATTCTTCAGACTTTTAGTTGAAGAATGGAAATGTCTATCACGATTATTTCAGTCATTCTGAAAGATGAATATTCAAAACAAATTGTATTTTGTCAGGAATGTGTATACCGGTATTAATTTACTTTCATATTTTCAATGAACAAAAATATTGTATAAGGCCTTTTTCAAAAAAATGTTCTTGAGTGCAAGTCTAAGAATTTTCTCAAGAATGGTTGATGAATTCATGGCCAGGTCTGTGTTACTGGCAGTTCGGTTACAAACAAATATACCAATGATACCAACAACAACGCATCTTGTTTATATCATACGATCGTCGGTACTGTGGCGCATTGTACACTTTCACCGGTCCCTCTTAACCGGGCCTCCGGAAGACAACTGACCTTTCTGGGTCAATGCGACCAGCCAATCAACGCCGAGCGTGACGTGAACGGGAAAAACACTGGCCATTCTCCAGAAAGGGGTCTCTTTGAATCTACCCATCCTACTGACAACATCACGTCTAGAACTTGGGACAAGAGCATAGGAGCACTACTGCTATAGGTAAGTAGTCCGCTATTTACCTTGTAGACAATATATAGACCCATAGGGCCTAGATAACAAGTGGCGCTGCGACAAATAATTAGGGCGCGCGGTTTACTTTTTGAAAGTAAAAGTCACTCGCCATTTTTTCTGACTTGCACAGTTTCGTTTCGTCGGAACAAGTTCGCAAGTCAGAATATTATTTCTACAGTCATTAGAGACTAGTAGATATTGATAGGTGTAAGGTTTGTTAGGTTTTTCGGCTGAAATAAAAATTTTAGTCGAAATACCACTAAATTCTCCCAAAGTGCGTGTCGTGTTTCCGGTGATTTCACCAAGACACCGCTTTGGAGAAGATGCGTCATTAGTTTTCGCGGTATTACATTTCCGCAAATTCTATTAAAATTCAAAGTATATAGTTGTTTATTTATATTGTATTTATTGTCATGTCACAAACAATGTCGTCCGGTAAACCCCTGAACGTGTATACGGCTACCAAAGAAGAGTTGCAAACTCTGAAGGGTGTCGGAAAGCACACGGCTACTCTTATTACGAATATAAGGGAGGAGGTCAGAACTGGCGACAGGCAACCACTATCAATCAATGATTTGCCAACCATTAAGGTTACAAAGGAAACCTGGGAAGAGTATGGGACACAAGGTCTCATCTCTTTCGAAATGCCAGAAGGGTTTGTAGTACCGACCACCCTTTTGGACTACAAGACAGCTCATAAAGAGCTAATGGATATGCTGAAACCAGCAGTAGATAAAAACTCAGTGGACATAAAACTCTTGTCCACTCAATGTCAAAAGAACAAAGACGACTTCTTTAAAGAATTTAGGGAACTTCAGTCGCGTATTAGACTGGAACATACAAAGACTCAAGAACAAATAGAGTCGCTGAATTATAGCCAAAACACACAAACTCAGACAATTAAGGCTTTAATTCAAACTCAAAAGGATGAATTTTATGAAATTGGAAATAAAATCGCTGTTGTAAACACAAATCAGTCAACACTGCAGTCTGAATTAGAAACATTGTCTGAAAGAATGTCAGAACTGCCTTGTCATTTTGTTTCCAGGGAGGAAATAACTGACTTTAAAGATAATTTTTCATTGCTGCAAGAAGATCAAAAAACCATATATCAATCGGTAGACGAGCAAATGTCCGGGGTTAGGCAAGACAGCATGTATCAATGCCAAAACCTTGTTGAGAGATTTACACATCTCGAGAGTACCGTCCAAGGCTTGCAGTCTACTAGTTTGAAACTTCTTGCAAGGCAGCCCCCCATTATAGAGAGCACTGTCCAAGATGAGCAATCTACCAGTAAGACGCCATCTGCAGATTCACTCTCCGTGGACCCCATTATGACCAAGCCAAAGGTCAAAAATGAATTTTTAGAACGCCTGAACATGGCTGGTGTAATGCCTCCAAATTTAATTTATAGTAAGCGGAACTCATCGGTCCAAAGAAATGAAAACATTAAAGATGAAATACAAAATTGCACAGGGTTGGCGGGTGAAGAGTCCGCACCTGAAAAATCTAGGGAATTAGCCCCTTCATCCCAACAACAAAATTCACCAACGCGTCAAAGTAGGTCACCAACTCGTCAAAGTAGGTCGCCTACTAACCGTCGCCAAAGTAGGTCACCTCCACCCCCTAAAATGGATATTTTCACTGGGGACCCCAAGAAAATGACCTGGTTGTCATTTATTGCGAGGTTCGAGCGTACTGCCAAAAGAAGGGGTTGGTCTAATCCAAAGAAACTTGACAAGTTATTTGATTGTCTTGGAGAGACCGCCCTTGAATACGCATACAGGTCAAAACAAAGCGACAATTATGAAAACCTTTCGAATGAATTGGGATTAAGGTTTAACTTAAAAGATGCCCCCATAGCTGCTAGGCAAAAACTACATGTTATTAAACAAGGGGAGGATGATTCTTTAGAGGATTTTTTACAAAAAGTCTTGACAATGACGCTGGACGGATTCGAGTCTGCCGACAACTCTACTGTTCAACAGTTAGCCACTGAGGCTTTCTTGCGGGGTTGTCGCCACAAGGAAGCTGCAGTGGTAGTTATGAACACATGTCCTACCACAATACAAGAGGCTTGTAAAAAAAATAAAGAACTATGTTGCCAACAATAAAGTTGTCTTTGGTAGCAAGGTTTCTTTTAAAGAAAATGTGTTTACAGATGATGAGGTGATTAGAATCTCCAACATAGAGAGGGATGTATCATCGATCACTAACAAGTTTAGATCAGATGGTCGTCCTTCATCTATCCCATCTCCTTATTATGACCAAAACTGGTCTGCACCTCCACCCCCTTCCCAATATAGCAACAGGAGTAGGTCTCCACAACGGCCACCCTCCCCATATTACGACAAAAATATTCAACGGCCACCATCCCCATATTACGACAGAAACCAATCCCCAAAATATCCATATGATCCCAGGGGTTCGTCTCCAATAAATCAAAGTCAAAGGTCTTACAACGATAGAACCAGATCACCCATACGCTATCAAGGTCAAGGTCAATCGGCATATGACAGGGGGCGCTCACCTACCAATTATCAAGGACAACAATCGTACACCAGAGGTCGTTCTCCTACACAAAACCAAATGTCATATGAAAATAGGGGTCAATCACCTAATTATCAAGACCGAAGGTCACAATACGACAACAGAGGCCGATCCCCTATAATTACCCAAAATCAGAGGCCTTCACCTTATACAGGTCAAAATGCATATGACAACAGACAACCTGCATATGGGACTAATATGCAGTCATATCCTACAACGCATGTTCGTCAGACTCACATAGGTCAAAGTCACACGCAGGACACACCAAGTCGCCCCCTTGTCTTATCACCTACCATGGAGCATTTAAACTCCAACGGACTGGGTGCCCTAACGACCAAACCCTAGTCCCACCATTTTTGGGTCGTGATAGTGAAGCAGTGGAGGTGTCTATAAACTTGACTAAAGGAATGGTTGTTTCCATTCCAATATTAATGAATGGGATAGCTGTCAAAGCAATTGTAGACAGTGGAGCAATGGTGACACTTGTTAATGAAGACTTTTTTAGGCAGAATGTTGGCTATTATGAGATTAGTGGGAAGTGTAAATTACAGGGTATTGGATCAAATCCTATTTACGGACAATTAATCGATAATGTTCCTCTCACAGTGGGAACCATAACATGCTTACACACAGTGTGTATTGCTCCGATTACGGATATATGCATTCTAGGATTAGATTTCTTAAAGCCAACAAGCTGCATAATAAATCTGGGCAATAACACAGTCATTATCGGGGATGAAGTTATTTCAGCTAGTATAGAAACTACCGCTGACTTAAAAGTTTCTAGAGTTATAATCTCTAAAAGAACCATCATACCCCCTAATACAGTGGGATACGTGCATGCAAAATTAGAATCCCCTTTAAATGGGACCTTCATAGTGGAACCATTGCCTCTGAAACATGCCTTAATATCAACGGTATGTGGCACTGGATCATCCCTTGCAGTAAAGGTTATAAACGATTCGGAAACCTATATAACATTTCGGAAAGGGAGATCCATAGGTAATGCAGAGTCTGCTGTCCTAGTTCCACCGGAACCGGAACTAGTTCCACCGGAACCGGAAATAGTTAATTATTCAGTCAATTCTTTTTCGAATACTGTATCTGAAGAAAATATGTCAAATGATTTACCTATTCATTTAGAAGAGATGTATAAAAAATCGTGCATAACATTGTCAAGCACAGAAAAATTAAAATTTAAAAATTAACTATCAGAGTTTCCAGATGTATTCTCTAAGACCGACATGGATTTGGGATGTCTCAATGGAGTGGAACACAAAATTGAGACCACCAATGAAATCCCGGTCAAAGAAAAATTCAGACGAACTCCACTGATGTTTCAAAAACAAGAGAAAGAATATCTGGATAATCTCTTAGATCAAGGGGTAATAGAGCCATCTGCTTCTGAGTGGTCATCAGCTCCTGTTCTGGTGCGGAAAAAGACTGGAGAGCTGAGATATTGTATTGATTTTAGAGCACTCAATGATAAAACTGTCAAAGACAATTTCAGTATACCAATAATAGAAGAGTGCATGGATTCTCTCTATGGTAAATCAATTTTCTGTCTGCTTGATCTTTGCAGTGGATTTTATCAAATCCCTTTAGAGACAGATTCTAGAAAGAAGACGTCATTTGGTACACGCTATGGCTCTTTTCAATGGACAATAATGCCGATGGGACTCTGTAACTCCCCAGCTACCTTTCAACGGGCAATGCAACTTATATTGCGAGGCCTAACTTGGGAAGAGTTATTAGTGTACCTTGACGACATCATTATTCTTGGTACTGATTTCGAAGGAACGCTAGGGACACTGCGTAAAGTTTTTACGCGATTTCGGTTAGCTAATCTTAAATTTAAACCACGCAAATGTCAATTTTTCAAGAAAGAGATCGAATTCCTTGGAAAAGTTATCAACGAGAATGGCATCACTATCTCGCCTGATAAAATTAAAGCAGTTAAAGATTGGATTCGGCCTATAAACGTGCGACAACTGCAATCTTTCCTCGGTTTTATGAATTATCACCGGAATCACATATCAAACTTTGCTCATGTTTCTGCAGTTCTTTACGAGCTGACCAGTTCAAAAAAGTTCACATGGGAAAGTAAACATGAGGATGCTTTTGTAACTCTCAAGAACCTTGCAGTTTCTTCACCACTTTTGGCACATCCATCACCTGATGGGTTGTTCATTTTAGATACAGACGCGTCGGGCTACCAAATAGGTGCAGAACTATCACAAGTTCAAAATGGTGTTATAAAACCAATTTGCTACGCGAGTCACGTACTGACAAAACAACATCGCAATTATTGCACAACGCGGAAAGAACTGCTTGCGGTAGTAAAGTTCTGTCGACAATTCCGACACTACTTACTAGGCAATTTTTTCCTTATCCGGACGGATCACAATTGTCTAGTTTGGTTGACCCGGTTTAAACATATAGAAGGGCAACTAGCCAGATGGCTAGAAGAATTAGCTCAATATAATATGAAGATTATACATCGCAAAGGCACTGAACATGTCAACGCGGACTCGCTTAGTCGTATGGAAGACCTTATTCAAACTTGTGATTGCTATTCAGCAGGTGCAGATGTTAGAAATCTCCCTTGCAAGGGTTGTCCATACTGCCGTCGCGCACATAAACAATGGGCTCGGTTCGACGAGGACGTGGACAACGTAGTGCCCCTGGCTGTCCGGAATATATCAGTTCTATTAGGGAACGATCAGTCACTCTCAGTCGACGCCCGGGACGAACATATTGAATATTTACCATTCGATTCAAACTGGGTTGATACTCTATCAAGCGCTCAATTAAGAATCGCACAGTTAAATGACCCCGACATCGGTTTAGTTGTGCATTGGATGGAACATATGTATGACCCCTCAATCAGGGAGCTGAAACTCTGTAGCCCTGGTACACGTTCATTATGGTTAACCAAAGACCAACTTGAAATAAAAAATGGAGTTTTGCTCTACTCTTGGGAAACTCCAGATACGTTGGTACCCTCTAAACGTCTAGTTGTTCCCAAAGAATTGCAGAAAAGAATCTTGTTTTTTTGTCACGATACAAAAACTTCTGGTCACTTGGGACAAAATAAAACATTAGACCGATTGAAGAGCCGATTCTACTGGTATTGAATGTCCAGGGATTGCACCATTTACACAAAAAATTGTTCTACATGTAATAAAAATAAAAAGAGCAATCAAACGGCGAGGGATGCATTATGTTCATATCATGCCGGCTACCCAATGGAGAGGGTTCATTTGGATATTGTCGGACCATTTCACAAAAGTCGGTCTGGCAATAGGTACATTCTTGTCATGGTGGATCAATTTACGAAATGGGTTGAGTTGGCTGCGGTACCTGAACAGAACGCAGAGCTAACAGCAAAAGCGTTCCTGGAACGGCTTATAGTAACATTTGGTTGCCCCTTGGAGGTTCATACTGACCAGGGTAGAAATTTCGAAAGCAATCTATTTCAGGCTTTCTGTAAGGTTTTTGAGATTGCTAAAACTAGAACTACCCCATATCACCCTTCGGGAAATGGTCAGTGTGAAATCTTCAATCGGACAATCTTGCAGATGATAAGAACCTACATCAGCCAAGGGCTGAAAGATTGGGACGAGCAGTTGCCTTTAATCAGTATGGCCCTTCACTCTATGAAGAATAAAACCACTGGATTCTCTGCAAATATGCTAATGTTAGGGAGGGAGACGATACAACCCATTGATATCATCTTAGGTCAAATTAAAATGACTCCCCTAGATCCCAGTGGCTGGGTCGAGAACCTAGTGAATAATTTAGATCACGTGCACTCACTAGCACGTGCACAAGTTGACGAAACCCAACTCCGTCAGAAACGCAACTACGATTTACGGACTAGGACTAATAGGTATGAAATTGGAGATGTGGTACTCATGATAGACTCGTCTACCAAAATTGGGCTGAGTAAGAAGTTAAGACCACCCTGGAGTGGACCATATCTGGTTGTCCGTGCTCGTCCCCCTGTTTTCAGCATAGCTAGTAATAAAAAAACGATCGTGGTCCATCATGACAGGTTAAAGCCTTGCAATGACTCCAACCTTCCGTTATGGTTACAGAGGCGAAGGCATAACCTGCTCAAGACTTTGCCTATAATACCGGAAGGGGAGGATGAGCAAGAAGTAGACATGCCTTCAATATATTCAGACCCGTTGGAGTCGGAACCAGTGATTGACGCGGACACCACATTACCCTATATGTTAGGGGATGATCCGGATGTCACTTTGCCCTACATGTGGGGAAACGAGACCGTAGACGATGTAGATGCCTCCGGTGCCTCGCTAGACCCTTTAAATGATCTGGACCCCCCATATGACCCCCTATATGACCCCAGCGACCCTTTAAATGATCCTGACCCCCCATATGACCCCCTATATGACCCAGATGTGGCTTCCGGTGGTCTAATGCCAAATGATAGGAGGTCACGTTTGGGCAGACCTATAAAGTTACCCGCTAGGTTTCGGTAGTATCTGTGAAGAGTGGGGTTATCAGTATTTTATGTTCTTTTATGTTCACCCTTGTGCAGGTATACTGGATCAGCTTGTATGTTTTGTCTGGTTGCCTGGACAATAGGTGATTGTCATTAAATTGTCTGTACTTCATGTTCACCCTTGTGCAGGTATACTGGATCAGCTTGTATGTTTTGTCTGGTTGCCTGGACAATAGGTGAGTGTCATTAATTTCGGTCAAACGGACTGCGGTGGTGGCCCTGATCAGCTTGTATGTTTCGTCAGGACACCCATCGTCTCCCAACGACTACATGATATATAGGGATGGCAACTTAGATCAGCTTGTATGTTTTGTCAGGGTTGCCATTACTGTATATCTACCTAAATTATGAAAAGGGAAAAAAGGGGGGAAATTTCAATCACACCCTTTTGTTGCTTCGTGTGTGATTATAAATATTAATTTAAATCAAGAACCTCAACTAGGTCTGACGGAATCAGCTTGTATGTTTTGTTCCGTTCATGCCAATGGAGAGACTAGTTTAAATCCACAAGTCATGAAGTACTGGAGCTAGGTTTAGATCAGCTTGTATGTTTCGTCTAAGCTGCACTCCAGTGGATCATTGGATGGGTGATGTAATTCAGCAGGAATACCTGTTGAAATCTGACATATATCATGTTCGTTCTTCATCTTATGGCAGACTGTCAATCAGCTTGTATGTTTCGTTGGTGGCCTGTCTTGATGTTGAACATCTTTCGATCATAAATTTCGCTATCATGTTGTACCATAGTTTTACGATAGCCTCATAATAGAGGTTTTGTTATCATTTTTATCATAGTTTTACAATAGCCTCGCAATAAAGGTTTTGTTTTAATAATCTATTTTCAGTTCTTATAAGATGGCTGAAAATCGCAAAGCTATTAAACATTTAGAACGATGTGAGGTATGCGGGACAAGCTCCAAACATTTAAGAAGGCATTCTCTAAGGTCTCACATACCTTGGTACATGGATCCAACCGCTGCATGTGCAGACTGTCTTCTATCGGAAGGGTGCCAAACTCAATTATCTAAATTTCATCACCTGCATGGGCGAATCAGTGGAGAGGCTATGCTATTGACCTGGTTCTTCCTTGCCAATGGTGCTCTTTGGTTTTTAGCAGAATGTCTGGGCTTACCCTCCCCAAATGGGTTGCTTCTATTTGTGGTGACGGAACATCTATTTCCTCCCACTTTACAATTTTCCAAGGATCAGTTATTCTACCTGGGAGAATTTGATCGCAGAGCGGGATTGGATCCAATCGCTGAACATGAATACAATCTTGTCCCACCTACACGACCATGTATTCTCACCCATTATCATGTTTTAACTCGTCTAATAAGTCGATTATCCCTGGATCAGATATCTATTTTTAAGAATCTGGAAAAATACGTAACATGCGATGGATCCAATCTGCCTATGAGCCATCCCAGAATGAAAATTGCAGCTATTGATTCGCATTTTCATCTGGATGAGCTCTGCAGATCTAGCAAAATGTCCATGCAGCAATTGGAGAGTTCGGTGACAGTCCCCATAAGTCTGAAGTGTGCCATTGCAAATTACGTTTATCCCACCAATTGGGGTTTTATTGAGGAACAGATGAGGGATAATCCAAATATAAGGATTACAGTGGGGGTTCACCCACATCGGATATATGGCAATATCGCCGAAAACCTATTTTCCAGGTTGGAAAGTCTAATCCAACGCCTTCCGCAAATTGTAGGAATCGGCGAGGTGGGCCTTGACTTTACCACACGCTGTCTCTGCAAAGCTAGTCACAATCGAGCTCAATGTCGTATGGATAAGATAAATGGCCAGCGCTGGTTCCTTCGACAGGTCTTCTTGTTGGCAAAGAAGCTGGATAAAACACTAGTGCTGCATGTCAGAGATGAAAAGGATGGGAAGGCAGCTAGAGAAGTTTTAGCACTTCTCCAGGAATTAGAAATGACGAACATGGTAATTCACCGTCACTGTTTTGTAGGAACTGACGAGGAGTATAGGCAGTGGAGCACAACGCTTCCACATTGCTATTTTGGTCTTGCGAAGGCTTCCTTTGATAATGAAGGAACAGTTGGAGCCTTACTGTTAATACAAAAACCTGACAAAATACTCTTAGAGACTGACGCCCCTTACTTAACAATAGACAGGAGACAGTTTTCATTTAACCATCCATGGAATGTTTTCTATACAGCTGAGAGGGCAGCTGAAATATTTGGCATCTCGACCAATGAAATGTTGAGGAAATGCAACAGGAATGCAGCCAAAGTATATGGGTTAACTTGGTAAATGACATTCCTTTAACCTGTAAAGTATCGTGAGAAACCAGTGCATAATACAACTCTCCTGTAAAGTTTACATTAGCTAGCAAACTTTGACTGTCTGACATGCAGACAACACTATAACCAAGGGGATACAAATTGGGTGGTCTTGACTGCTGATTGATCAGCTTGTATGTTTCGTCTCTCAGTAGTTAAGAAAATTACATTTTAAGATTCAATTTCATTTTAAGATTCAATTTCAACTACAGTGATAAGCCTTCGCTTTCTTTAAAACATTGCTAACATCATCTTGGCTGCTGATTGATCAGCTTGTATGTTTCGTCCCTCGGTAGCTAAGAAAATGTGTACTAAACAAAATTATTGCTTTCATTTTTGCATCGGTGAACTTCAGCAGAATGCCCTTTAAGAAGATATATATATGTACATAATAATTTGGATCTATTTATTTAATTTTCAACGTTTCTATTTTAAAAACAGGTACTGGAACCTGCGATACTTAATGTAAGTTTTGTGTCACCTTAGTGCATGGAATCATAGAAACACTTCAGAGATTACCAACATAGTACTCCAGGGAAATATGCAGGTATTGTTGTATGTGTCCTAACAAAATAGATGTGTAATAATAGATTAATAACAATGCATCCTTATATGCAACGTTTGTTTGATATTTAATAAACTACCTACAGAACATGTAAACCGGTAGTACATTAATGGTTTTCTCTGAAGTGTCCGCTTTATAACTCTACATTTCGCTGCTTAATTAAAATGCTTGTAATTTCTCTTTTTGGTTCATAATCACCAAACTTTTCAGTGCTGCATTGATTTTTGATATCTATCTGTGTATTACTTCTTAACCCTTGTAGTTTTATGCTTTGCCTTGTTGAACTATTAGCATGAAACAGCTCAGTTTAATATGCAAATACTGCTTATTCAAACCTTATGTTATTTTACCATTATTACGGTTTGTGAATACTGCTTATTCAAACCTTATGTTATTTTACCATCATTACGGTTTGTGAAAACTGCTTATTCAAACCTTATGTTATTTTACCATTATTACGGTTTGTGAATACTGCTTATTCAAACCTTATGTTATT
Organism: Cyrtodaria siliqua; assembly: GCA_037043455.1. Classification (NCBI taxonomy): domain Eukaryota; kingdom Metazoa; phylum Mollusca; class Bivalvia; order Adapedonta; family Hiatellidae; genus Cyrtodaria; species Cyrtodaria siliqua. Next base: position 27,385 of record JAWPHD010011361.1, read on the forward strand.
TTAGCATTATGTTGTTTAAAAGCCTTGTAGTTTAAGGCTTTGTGTTGAGTTGCTATCGTTTATATTATGTAAATAGGAACACATTCAAACGTACTCAAAATGTCATGTTAAGCATAGTGTATGTATTTTATAACTGATACCTCTATATGGACAAATATCACTAGGATTTAAGGGTAGATTCTAATACAATAATAGATAAGTAAATAAGTAAATAATAAATTGGGCTACATTTTATAGTGAGTTAAATTATAATGATTATATTTGATATTGATAATAATACTCATATATTGCGGAGTCTTTTCAAATAAAGAGGGGGAAGAGTGTTGTACCGGTCACTTTCACCGGTCCCTCTTAACCGGGCCTCCGGAAGACAACTGACCTTTCTGGGTCAATGCGACCAGCCAATCAACGCCGAGCGTGACGTGAACGGGAAAAACACTGGCCATTCTCCAGAAAGGGGTCTCTTTGAATCTACCCATCCTACTGACAACATCACGTCTAGAACTTGGGACAAGAGCATAGGAGCACTACTGCTATAGGTAAGTAGTCCGCTATTTACCTTGTAGACAATATATAGACCCATAGGGCCTAGATAACAATATGTCATAGTCTTTGGACGAAAATGTATTCAAACTGTAATTAGAAATAACACCAATGTATGTATGTATGAGGGCTTTATATATTTAAATGTAACTACTTATCTTTCAATCAGCTATGTTTGGGATCAGTTCAGATGAAAGATGGCATTTTCTTTCTTTGATACTGGCTGGCGTGGCGCAGTCGGAAGCGCGGCGGATTTGTAACCGGAGGGTTCAATCCTACGTGGTGCCAATGAGTTTCGTCGGTGTGTTCTTGGGCAAGACACTTTCCCTTAGCCTTGTCCGTTGGATGGGGACGTAAACCGGGCGGTCCCGTCTATCCCACGAGCACGTTAAAGAACCATTATAATCTATTCGATAATAAGAGTAGGGCAGGTTCCCGGATTCCTATGTATCCTCCCCCTCTCTCTGGGGCGGCTCTAAATAACCTATACTGTGTTGATGAGCCGTTAAACAACATTCAATTCAATTCTTTGGTACTGATATTTCATTGATACTGGTAGTTTGCCGGTGGTGATATTTCACAGGTACTGATATTTCACTGGTATAACAATGTTGTTTACCTAAACTGATCTGTTTCCATGTTTTATATTTCAGAAGACGAGAAACACCCTAAAACTAAGAAAACAACGATGAGTTTGATCTGAAAAATCGGGAATTAGAACTACGGAAAGAGGAGATCAAATTACAACGGGACAGATTTGAGCTGGAGAAAGAAGAAAGAAAACAATCTTTACAAATTCAATCGTCTCAAAACGACATTCTTTCAAGACTTCTAAACAAAATTGCATAAAACTATGATTGGGACAAGCAATGTCTTATTCCATATAAATGTGCACCAACAACTCCCAATAATTTTATTTTATTTCTTGATTGTTTTTGTAGATTTTTCATTTGAAATTGAAAGAATAGACACAAAATAAAAGAAATATGTATCAACAAAAATTATAACCAAAATATTAAGTACTTTATTGACATTTTAAAAATCATGCTGCTAATGTCACATTTTGACGGAAACCATATGTATTACACTAACGACCATACATGTTTTGATTGATTGAGATTGAATAAAGTTTTCAAGAACATGTATTATGTCCATTCAGATAGTCTTGCAGTGTTGGAGGTTCAAGCTGAAAAAACACTCCCGTTTCGCTTCCGTAGAGGCATGTGTGGCAATTCGTCATCAGGGTTGCTACTTCAAAATATTTTCCAACCGGTTGGAGATGGAGTTTTTGATTTTTCTTAAAGTCTACGAACGCAAAATTTGTCAGGATTTTTCCAAAACACCATTCAACGGTAACACTCACGGCAGACATACGTTTATTAAACTCTTGTTGGTCTGCAGTTAAAGCTGCGCCACGATATGGTGCCAGTAAATGTGGTCTAAAGGGATAAGCCGGATCTCCATATAGAGTGTATATAGAACCGTCTGGCTGTGTCATGTAGTCCTGTAATTGGTCAAGCAGCCCGCTTTCTCTAAGCATTCCTGCGTCATGTCTCTTCCCTTCAATGGGTCCGAATAAGTTTGCAATTAGACCGTTGGAAGTACTGACGCATTGCAACTTCAAAGCATGAACACGTTTGTGTCCATTGTACACCATCCTTGGTCGGTAGAGGGCCTACAGATTGGCCTAACTGTCCCATCAATAAAACCCCAACAATTTGCGAGTGGAGCCCCTGCATCTTGTACCGATTCTGCAAAACTATGCAAATGTTCAGCAGAGAGCCAATTCTGGTTTAATTCATGCAATAACTGGTTATGTTCTTGGTGAACAAAGTCGAGCATGCCATTAAATATATAAGAGATCTCACTCTTTGATCTGTGAAATACATGAGTCAAATCGCCCAACCTGTTTGGATACGCCAAACGCCGCAGAAGAATACACAGGGCTTCGTCACCACCAAACGTTGGTTCCATTACCAGCTTTAAACATGTCTGTTCATGCCGCAGAGGGGAAATATGACATTTGTCAAATCGAAACAATGACCTACACTGTTCTTCTGTGTAACGATCAAGACTGAAATCTTTAGCGTAATCCACACTCTCGTTAAGTTGGTACAACAATAAATAATCCTCCTCCTCTGCAAGAGCACATGCACGTATGGACGCCATTTTCTGACAAGGCGAGTCATAGGAAAGTACGGAACCATGTGTTGGAGTTTACCAGTACTCGTACACGTTAATAATTTTCTTTACACAAATATTGGAATAACGCGTACTGATACGTGTACGGGTAGCTTCCCGTACCAGTACGCGTACGCGTATCGTTTCTCAACCTGACTATTACGTAACGACAGTGATAAGAGTCAATACATTTGCATATGGATTACAATACCGCCACAGACATATTAAAAATTTGTTTAGGTCTTTGAATACCGCACACAATTATATTTGGCCGAATTTAGAGTCCTTTTGTAAGGAAAACAAGTTTGTATCATCAAATGTATACTTATATAATTGTGTTATGTTATGTGTGTCTTCTGAGTTAACATTATGTATTAGTGTTACCTAGCGACATTTAAGCGATAATTCATACTGGTAAAGCATTCTAAAACGTTTAGACAGTGGATTTCAGTTTTTGCTTTATGTTAACAACGTCTACTAAACCTTGATTAGTTGATTTTTGTCGCATTTGGGAGGTCGTGCATTTGGGAGGTCGTGTCTTCAATACCCGAGCGGGTCATTTGCATTATATATGGACGGGTGCAAGGTTATTTTGTAAAAGAAAACAGGTTTGTATCCATATTACATTTATACTAATTATATTTAAGTTTAAGTTATGTTTAGTTTAGCGACAATTTAGACTGGCAACATTTCGCCAGGAGCATTTTTTTGAACTGGCAAATCGAAAAAGTTACTTGCAATTTCTACAGTTGTGTAAGTAAGTACAAATATGTAACAAATAAGTAAAAAGCACAAGATTTCATCATAAGCAAACAATATGCTAGATTCCATATGTGTCATACAAATACAATGACATAATTTATCAGGAAAAAAAATTAAAACACCATTGATATGAAAGCACGTTTCAAAAAAAAGGCAGACATGGTATTCTGAATTAAGCACGTACGGCATTTTGCTGAACTTGCAAATTTTGCCAGTATTTGAAAAGTTTACTGACATTTTGAAAATGTCACTTGCATTTTGCTAGTACGCCAGCATAAATTTGAGCCCTGAGTGTGTCTACTGAATACGGATTTGAGTAGTTAACTGTATGCTATCCACTTTGTGTAATATCTGTTCTCTTTTCCATTCCCACCAGCCCCAGCCCCACCCCCACCCAAACACACCCACACTCATTCACACAAACAGAATGCAATCAGTAGGTAATAAGTGTGTTAGGTAATATTTAGTAATAATGAGTGGGGTAGCTAACTAGCTTCCATTCACTTATGACGCCGATGGTCACTAGGACAACCTCAATCTCTCCCAGAGGCCATTACCAGTGGGAACGCCAGGAACTAATTATTCAGCTTTTTTGATCATTTTGATACTCCGCGACAGGGATTATTTCTTTAGTGTTTGCCGGACTATTTCATTAAAAAAATCACAAAACGCCGCCATTTTCTTTTTGTAAAAACGTCGATTCAGACCGCAGTTATCAATTTTACGCGTACCTAGTTTACAGGAGTGAAAACTTTTTGTAAAATGTCAGTTTTGGATTACGTCATCAATACGTAGAATGTGTTTACACGTTGGTAAACGTTGAATCCACTGAGTTTTGATAGCGATATCTGATGCAGGGTGTTCACACTGGATAAACAATTGGAAATATACACAGGTTAACGTAATGAAGGAAACAGTTGACTGTCTTAGAACTCTGCAGGCAAATAACACGTGAGTTCAAATGTGTACATGTACAACTCTTTTTTTGGTTTGTTTATGCAGTGTTTTCTTGAAATTTGCCAAGCACATCGATGGTGTTAATGAATAATGTTGACAAACTGTGTAAATAGTAAACATAACTGGATCAGTCGTGACAGTTGTTGATTTCATTGAATTATTCATATGATTCCTCTCTCAGAATCATTCTTGTTTGTATAACAAGACTTGTAGCCATAGACATGAGGCCCTTCCAGGGATGGTCCATATTCCCTTGTTCCCTGACAATACGATCCGGTGATCCCCAAAACGTTTTGCTTTGTTCCCCAAAAATATGTTCCCTTGTTCCCCAAAACCGCTGGGAGACCCTCAGCCCTGAACCCTGTGAAGGGGTACACCCTAGGCCTATGGTATGCCTGTAATGGCTAGTGTCAAACCCCACATATGCTGCATGGCCATGGGACACAGCAATTCCTAAACCACATCCCTGCCACCCCCTTCTCTACATTTACCCACAGGCAGCTGACGCATACCTTCCCCATGGATTTTTACCCTTCTTTGAAGCGACCTGTAAAAGGCCCATTACTCACTCTCATTTCTTGTAAAAGCATGCAGACTTCCCCACTTTTTCAACTTACCTTGGACATTTCATTCCCCATTTATGTATTCCACCCCCAATTAAGAGTAAAAGGCCCCTTCCCCAAAACTGGTAAAAAGGCCCTGCTGCCCCCACCACTATTCCCAACCCCCTTCCCCTCTCTTCTACGTCCCTCCCGCATATTTTCTCTACAAACCCTACTTAAAATGTGTTCAATGAAATGCTAAATACTGCAACACTTGGTTTTCAATTAAAAACAAAATATTCACTACATCCCAGTTTTATTTTATGTGACTGACCCGCTAAAGTGATCTGTGTACCGTGAACAGGGCTTTTTTACCTTATCTAACAGAGACACCTTTAAAAGGCCTCTTTCCCTATTGAGAACTTGACTGTTTTTTCCCCAATTGTGGCAGAAATATTGCCAATCAGAAAGCAGCAGTGTCTCAGAATTTGAGAAAAAGCATTAATTCTGCAATGTGTTTTTGTCTGTGGAGTCAGTTCTGACTGAGAAACAGTAATTATAATAACTGTTGGCTGAAAATATAAATAAAGCATAGTATTGTCAAATTTACTTAATTGGTAAAATCTTACATCTTTCCCAAAATGGACAGGCCTGGGCCTCTTCCCAATTTTGTGGAAAAAAGCCCTGATGAACACATTTTCTAAGTAACAGTACATATAAATAAGAATTGAATACAAAGATCTATCTGATTATTATTTAATTTCAGCGAAATGTTCAGATCCAAATGAAATTTGGCAATTGCGTTTATACACTGTGTAATTATTTTTTTCATAGGGAGACATCAGTCTCACAGACATGATTCCTGCATCTTACATATTCTGATCTGAAATGAGACTCTTGGTTGGATGAGGTGAGGTTAGAGGAGCTTACAAAAACAAGATGGATTTCATAAAGGTTTGTAAGGAGAACTTATTTGTATGGTGGGGAAGCATTTCACATCAATGCCAAAAAAATAATAAAAAAATAATAATTAGATAAATCTAGTTAAAACACCTGGAAACCTTACCTTGAAAGGTGGAACTGAGAGACAGTATTAAAGCATGAAAAGGATCTTAAACAAAACATACGTTCTCAGTATCAAAAAAACAAAAACATTTGGTAATCTTTATCAGTAAATTTTATATTGACTAAGACCGAATTAAATATACAGGTCTGTGTTTACTGTATTAAACTAATACACTGCTGACTCCTCTTTTTATTGGGAATAAAATAATAATCAGTTATTCTGAGGTAAAAAAATAATATAATCTGTTTTAATATGTTTAAGCCTGCAGCCAGTCAGATTTTTCTTTATTTAATGTTCTTGTGGTCTAAATATAATTCATGGAGTAAAAAAAATGATAACAAGTAAATATTTGATACCAAATAAATATACTGGCCCACTTTTATTGACAATGATATGTAAACATAGGTTTAATTTTTATTTTATTTGACCTGTATAGGTTCTATATAAAATACATATTTTGTATATTATTAAAGGTGATCAAGTTTTAGTATTTCATGTACAGCAGATATTTAAGTTGTAATACTCAGTGTTTGCATTTTCTTTATTTTTCAGACAAGATGCTGCCATTTTCACAACACAAGGTTACGGTATACAACTGTAATGGATCCAAGTATTGAACAATAAACTGAATGGATTATCTTGAACTACATCTACAGTTCTTGTTCTCAACACTAATTGACACTCAAGTTTTTCACAAGGATCTGTGCATGCTGGTTTCCTCCCACATGCATTTAGCGATGTCATCCATGCCAATGAGAGTGATGTGAAAAGTAGTTTTGCTTATTTAATACTCAATAAAAAAACACTCATCATTCCATTTGAGACGTTGAAGTACACAGATTTATTGAACTGACTGTTACGTGTAAATATAACGGAGAATACATGTTGATGCTGAACTATGTTCAAAACCTGTGACACAACTTTAAAAAAACAGCATAGGGTTGTAACTTGTTTTATTAAAATATTAATTATGGACCTTAAAGGGACACACAGCAATCTTGATTTGTTGAAAAGCTGACAACTCGCAGCGTCCCATTAGTTTTTCTACATAATTCACATTTTTGCAATCATTTATATTAATACTAGAATAATGCGAAGCTAATAGTTATTATTATATTACTAAACTGTTGATAATATTGCACCAATAATTTATACATTTCACTCACAGCCATTACCAGTATGTATTATATGTTTGACATGCCTATTAAACAAATGATCACTTTTTCAGCTGAATGACTTATGAATTCATTAAAACTGAGTATATCCAACATTTAAACTACACTTGACCTCCCTATAATATATATATCTGTGCCAGTGGACATGGCAGACACTTAGGGATCACTTTAAGCTCTGTCAGCTCTCATGTAGGATCCTCTATTACCTATGTTCATGAAACACACATTTTCGTCTTACTCTATGAAAATATGTATAAAATTATTCCTTAGCAATTATTCAATGCTATTGACATGTCCAATAACTATGTTATTTTGGCAAAGTTGTGGTTAGAGCATAATAGTATGTACATTGAATATGAAAATGAAACGCATTACGTATTTGAATAGACGCCTATAGTCTTCCAGACCGCCTCCAATCCATTTAAAATAAATCAGGAATGATAAATGTCCTTGCTGACAAAAGCATATGACAGACTTGTGTGTTATAATACATGATGCTGTTTTTCATGCTTTTCTCATTTTGGCGACCATCTTAAAATGTTAAGTACGTTAGAAAATTAAAAAATAGAAGAAGCTGCACAGTAGCTGATTTATAAGTTAAATATAGTAAGGCCGAAAAAAAAAATAGGTGTGTTTCCTATTGCATTCTCTAAAAAAAATAGGGTCGGTAAGTAGGCATTTTCTTTTCTTTTTTTTTTCTTTTTTTTTTTTTAGAACAAGATATTGTGAGATTCTACATGTATTTATATCATAAACCCCATTCAAGTTGATGATACAGCTGAAAGTTTCTCTGTGATGTCAGTTTACCTCGATATATTGTGATAAATCATTGTTCAGAACAAATATATTTTTATTTTTTTCATAAAAAGTTTTAGGGTCGGTCCCTTAAAAATAGGGTCGGTCGGGCCACCGGAAACACAGGTTTTATTTTTTTTGCCTAATATATATAAGTAAATATATAATGTTAATAGCTCTTATTTATCCCATGTTGAGACGACACACAAGCTAGACCACGAGACAATATACGTTTTAATTGAATTGAATGTTGTTTAACGGCTCATCAACACAGTATTGGTTATTTAGAGCCGCCCCAGAGAGAGGGGAAGGAATACATAGAAATCTGGGAACCTGCCCTACTCTTGTTATCGAATAGATTCCTATGGTTCTTTAACGTGCTCGGAGGATAAACCGATACACGGGACCGCCGGTTTACGTCCCCATAAACGGACGAGACTAAGGGAAAGTGTCTTGGTCATCGCTAACCCATCCGAATTTTATTGAAAAAAATAATTCTGCAAAAGGATACTAAGTTTAGGGTTATTACCCTCGCGAGCCTATATAGCCTATAGACTGCAGGGTTCTGCCCATCCCTTACTGATTGGTACTAATATAGTTTCATAAAAGATGGTAGGTGTCATTGGCGTAGCTCTGCGTAAGCACGGTACGACCCTACGCCTAACTCGGAAATCGAAAATGTTAAGGAGGGGGTGCAGCAGGGTACACATACATGTAAGTGGTCGATTGCCAATCATGTGTTCTTGGTATCTCAGATGTAAAGGCGCTGGCACGGTTTAATACACAGATTGTTTCAAAGATCCTATTTCACAGACTTTCAAAAAAGAGGCCACGCTTACACAGTGGAAAAGGCGTTGAACCTAAGGAGCTGGAGCCCTGGTGATGGCATGTCTAATGGGACTATTCTACCATCTTACTTCCCTCTGCGGTCGCTGTTCAAACAATAAAGCCCTAGTTCATATTATATTTGCGTCGACAATTCAAATGGCCTTTAAAATACCTTTAAAATCATAGTTTGCATTCTAGATTAATTCTGTCCATTTAAAAAAAATGTGCTGAGTGGGGGTGGGGCGGGGGTGGATGGGTCGAAAGGATAATAGCCAATGATACTTTTTTTAAAGGGCTCTTCGACCAAAATAAATAAATAAAAACACACGTCCTTTCGAAGATTTAAAAAATTGTCCGCGTACACCTTTTCACCCTGTGATTATACTACTACAAGCATTGTGACGTAACAATTCTGTGTTGGAATGTGGTCTTCGGGGAAACACGGTATTGATTTTTTTGCAATATTTTCAATAACAATTTAAAATATATCATGTTAGCATACATATTTTGTCTCTTATCGACTGTCTGCATACAATATATCAGGTAATTTCAGAATTTATCACACACAGAGCTGACCGACGTATTGCATGCCGTATTCCATGCCGTGTAACAAAACTACACAAAAACAACGTTCGAAACGCTTGCGTAAAACCACAGGGGGTCGGCACGGTGTTGGGATGGTGTTTAAATGGTTTGGTATAGAGTCCTAAACCCCCAAATATCGAAAACCCATATTACTAAGTATACATATTAACAAGGGGTCCGGCTTCCAAAATGCCATTCTGTGCAGAGAACATGTGTAACTGGCCAGAAAATAAAGGATTAACATGATAAGCTATTCACATAGAGCTCTATTTCAAGCAATAACACATATGTATCTAAAAACCATATTCATTTGTTCGTTACATGTACCACCTTTTGACACCAGACAACCGAAATGACTAATGTACACCAAAATATCGAAGTAGGAAGAGATCGCGTAACACCACTCCACCTCACTAAAACGAGCTTCCCGCTAACGGTGCAGTCAAAAACGCAACAGTCGACTTAAGATAAACATTAAATGTTTCACAAACCTTTGTTCTTCAACTCGTGAAAGTCCACCTGCTCTATAGCGAGACATTTTTTGATTGTCACAAACGAATTTCTACGATGACTTCCATATTGCTGTTGTTGTTGTTTTCTATACTAGATCATCTAGACGTTTGTTCATTTGTGAAGAAAATGAATAAACGTCTAGATGATCTAGTCTAAATAACAACAACAACAATATGGCAGTGGCCTTGGGATTTCGTTCCGTAAAATAAAAAAATGACTCGCTACAGAACAGTTGGACTTTCACGAGTTGAAGCACAAAGGTTTGTGAAACATTTTATGTTTGTTTTCAATCGGCTGAAGCGTTTTTGCATGCTGCCTTCTCGGGAAGCTCGTTTTAGTGAGGTGGCGTGGTGTTACGCGATCTCTTCCTACTTAGATATTTTGGTGTAAATTAGTCGTTTCGGAAGTCTGGTGTGAAAAGGTGGTACATGTTATGAACAAATGAATATGATTTTTAGATACACACGTTTTATAGCTTGAAATAGAGCCCTCTGTGAATGGATTATCATTTTAATCCTTTATTTTCTGGCCAGTTACACATGTTCTCTGCACAGAATGGCATTTTGGAAGCCGGACCCCTTGTTAATATGTATACTTAGTAATATGGGGTTTCAATATTTGGGGTTTTAGGACTCTATACCAAACCATTTAAACACCATCCCAACACCGTGCCGACCCCCTGTGCGTAAAACAGTGACCAAACGTTTTTTTGGGTAGAAAAAAGTACTTTTTCAAATTCGCTTGAAAATTCACATACTGCCAGAGGAAGGATTAAACTCATCGTTCATGTTCTTGTCTTTTTTCTCGCTGTTAAAATCTTCATACAAATCGAGATACAAAATAAAAAAATTGAAGTAGATCGATAAACAGCTGACATTTTGCTCTTTCGCATGTTTGTTGACTGAAATATTGTTCACAATAACACAACATAGACCTAAATTTATTTTTAAAAGTAGGCCATGAAAATGTTGGTTATTTTATAAGGAAACGGCTTGTATAAATTATGTTTTAATTGTAGTGATAAAAATATGATTCTGAAAGTTTTTTGTATGAAGCACACGGTTGAAGAGAGTCTCATTTTTCAGTGTGTAATTTTATGAACGGTCATGAAACGTTTTTTTGGGTAGAAAAAAGTACTTTTTCCAAATTTTGATGAAATTTTACAGGCCTGTAGAGGAAGACTTTTTCTTGACTTTAATGCTTTCGTCTTTTTTCTCGCTATAAGAACAAACTGTAATTATCAATTTGATTAAAAGCTAAAATTTCACATAAATTTTCGAAACGATCGGTAATTTGTAAAAGCCTAGAAATCGTATTTTTAATAAAAAAGAATCGACAAAACACGTAAAAACTTAAAATTCATTCTGTAACAAACAAATTGATGCATTTGTTTATGTGTGTCATCATTGTACATTGTCAGTTGAATACAGTTTACATCACTGGTGCCATTTTGACCGCCAACCTGAAATCTGCTCAAAACGCAGTTTGTTTACGTTTTTTGCGCGTGACGTTTTTAAGTAAATATCCCTCCGCGGCGGCTTGGCGCTCCCACTGTACATTGACCTCTGTCAACGTCTAAGAAAATAGTCTGCGATTACATGATAATTTGTCACATGACCATAGCTAAAATAAAAATTTCAACACCGTGACACCACCAACTATCGGCTGTGACTGACATGTAAGTAATCGAAAGAAACACGACTTATTATCTACATTTTGATATGTATAGGTTAGTACTTTAATTTAAGTAGGTTGTTATGACCTATGTGATATTTGAAAGTGCTGGTAAGCAAATCTCTGTACTGTTACGCTATGGGGACGATTTGGTGGTGCCTATTTTAAAGTTTTGACGGAGGAGCGATATGCCAAAGTACAAACCTTTATTCTACCGCAAAATAATCCTGAGCATAATTTACTGTATATTTAAAACATTCAAGCCGAAAATTGTTTCCTTTGTAATATAAGCATTTTATATAAAGTTAATTCAAAAAAAATGTTAGTGTCATCAAGAAATTTGGCATTTCCACCGTTTATCATCGTTCGCCAAGATTCTTGGTATTTAGTGAGACGGTGACAGAGATGTATGTGTATTCAAGGAACGACTACTCTGGGTAGAGATTGGGACAACCTGTGTTCATAACTTTCCCCTAATGGTTTGATAAGGTCTTTTCCTGCTATAATCGGCAGTTCAATAGGACTCCAATTAATGCATGGAGTATTGTTTTGACAAGAGTGGGACGTGTAATTTGCAAAATATTGCGTTATAAATAATAAAATAAATATATTTAGGGTTATTATCATAAAAGATCTACATATATATCCATGTTATCATAAGCTAAAACCTGGTAATTTGTTTTAAAAAATAAAAGTTAAAAACATGATTTTGCTTACAATATAAATGTATATATTATATATATATAGAGAGAGAGAGAGAGAGAGAGAGAGAGAGAGAGAGAGAGAGAGAGAGTAACGTAGCCTAACATCGACACTCCATGTAATCTCTCTTTAAATTTGTTTTAAATGATTTTCTGAACTATTACATCATCACTGATCATTTTCCTCATGTATGATGTAATCGCGCATCATTTTGAGTGTTATAATCGGAAGCTACAGTTCTTCAAACTCTAATCGCCGAAAATTATCTATTGAGTTAAGATGAGTGATATGTGATTTTTGTTTAATTTTCAATGAATTTTATAAATGTAACAATTTCTCCGAGATGTTTTAGTTTGAAATTGACCAGTAATGTGCTTCAAAAGATTGCTTAAATATAGTTGATCTTGTCCAAAAATAATTCAAGGGTGTCGAAAATAGGAATATAATTTTATATGACTTTCTTATTATCGACACCTTCATCATAACACATATTTGTTTAAGATAGTTTTGAACATTTTGCTATTTTTTTGCATGCTATATTAATATATATATAGAAAGAGGTTAAATACTCACCGGATCTAATGGATCATAGGGACGGGATGGGGGTGACACACTCTCTCTCTTTCTTTCTCTCTCTCTCTCTCTCTCTCTCTCTAATAGACACCTACTCCATCTTTTACTTTTAACTGTTTTGACTAATTTCAATGTTACTCACGTGAGTTTTTGAGAATACCACGCTATGCCGCTACATGGCTGTACAGGCTGTCCGCCAGGGGGCGATGAGTAGAAAAGCTGTAGCTAAGGCTTATTGTGTACCAGTGATGACATTATTAGATTAGATAACTTGCTGGGTCACAGAAACACATACTAGGACAGGACGGCGCCAATATGACCAAAGGGGAGGAGGATACGTTAGTCTTTTATGCTCAGCTCATGTCAGAAATGTGCTTTCTTGCATACCGGACAAGGATATCCGTCATTTTACCGGGGCTAGATATTTCCATCTCACCCTAGGGTCGAGATAAAATTCACGCGCGCCAACATCCGGTATGCAGGAAAACATGCAAAACGTCAATAGCTGGCGGCGTCAACGCACAACATTTCTCTGATATGCAAGAAAAAGAATCTATCATGTGTATTCGGTTCAGATAGGGAATTCCAACCCTCGGTATAAGTGTTTTAATCGGAACCTCGGCAGAGCCTCGGTTCCGATAAAAACACGTATACCTCGGGTTGGAATTCCCTATCTTCACCGGATACCCATGCAAGATTCTTATAATCCCTAACCAAACATGATCGAATTTCTTAAGGATGTCAAGCGTATCCTTGACATTTGTGGTAGACCTTCCCCATTTCCAAATAACCTACCTGTAGTGGTTTGGCTCCTTCTAGTTGCAGGAATCACAATACTTAAATGGTACCATAGATGGTACATACTACCAAAAGTGCCATGATTCTCACGTCTAAACTCCTTCCAGACGCGTAACCCTGAGCTGTCAGTGAAAACACCAATGAGTTTTGGATTTGATGACAGGTTGGTTCGGTGGGGTTTATAACTTCCTTAAGGACATACCATCAGCTATTAAAAAACCCTCGACACGTTTTTAATGCAGACGAATCTGGGTTCCCGCTGTCAGTAAAGCTTTTGGCCCGAGACCAACACCCGTCTCGTTGGATAGAGTGTGGTGATTACCATATTAGGGGATACTTTAATAGTGTGCCAATATAGACCAGGGTCTGTATTAACTACTCATAAAGCTTCTTAGCAAAATCTTAACATAAGTCAAGTTTTATCAATTTTTTAAAACACCTTTTTCTATCTATTTAATATGTTCAGTAAGGTTATGGATAAGTAAAACCTACATATAAATATGTATCTTAAAATAGATGGTTTGTAATGTCCCTGAGAGGTTAATAAGGATATTTAAAAAATATGTTAAAATCTTAAATTTTGACTTAAGTAATATTTCCCATTTAAGTTGCTTTAAATGAAAGGTTTTGATTGTTTTAGATGAAGAAGAGAGAATTGAATTCACTTGACCAGTGTTTGAGTAAATTGTCACACATAAAATGCCATTTCAGTAAATGACGAGAAGATCTTGTTCGACTGTTACGAAGGTTTATGAATTTCATTACTCGAGACTCTATTAATTATGCTTTAATCGTTTTGTCATCTATATATAGATGACAAAACGAGGATGAACTAGATCTTTGTTAACATTTTTAATTTAATTCATAACCTGTATTTGAAGATTTTTTTTTGGAAAAACTCATATAGGGTGTCGATAATTAGATGACTGTGTCAATGTTACGCAAAAAGTGTCGATAAAGCGGACGCTGTTGTATGAAAGAAAACTCACCCTATTTTCAGTAGGCCATACAATTTGTGTTACTCGGTTTTTATCCTTAGGTTCAATTCATAATTTTGCATTTGAGAGATGTTGAGACTTGATTTTATTTTCGTGATACAATTTGTGTTACTCGGTTTTTATCCTTAGGTTCTAAAGTAAAATAATAATCTTTGACAGAGTAAAAAGACGATAATTTTCAAGATTTTGATTTTAAAAGGTACACGTACATATTGACTCAATTTGCATGAATGTGCAAGAAATATGCAGGGTTTTAAAATAATCACACTGTAGATACCTTAATTTTAACAGTAAACTTGATTGAACATCAAGGATGAAGACCGAGTTTATCACAAAACAGAATGTATTGGTTATGTCTTATTTCTGGTCACTGATTGGTCATTTTTTTGATGATGCTCTATCAAAATTATGAATAGTGAAATAAAAATATTTCTCAAAGTATAAAGATACCAATTTTTAAGATTAAATTTTGAAACGGATACATATGTCATATTAATATTCATATACATATACATTTACATGACGCCGCTGGCGATTTGGACTAATTGATTGGTGGACTGTGGTGTACACACCAATTAGTTGCCATCAGCTGACCACACGCAGTCGCGTATTGGGTACACGTGTTGGTATTTTTGTTACTAATTGGCAGGGCTTTATATGACGGGGATATATGATACCACAGTACTAACCTTCTCTAGATCTTCACTACGTGCACGTCGTAGAGAGGGCACTGCCGATATTCAATACCTGAGAACTTGTCATTCATTATCGGTTGACTGAATGTGAAGGTGTCTCCTGCGTCCCATCACAGCACACATCATCTGATGTCTCCAGATCCCTGAAGTCGGAACCGGTACGCGGGCTGAAGCTGCAATGGACCGCTACTCAACCATAAACTTCGGTCATCACATTGCAGCGGAAGCCCACATTCTACCGTGGTTTTTCACAAGCCACAGAAGACTTAAGGTTGACACAGACATCGGGCGGTGTGTGCGGCGCAAGGGTCATACTGTGATGGGTGTGGCCCTAAACATAGAACCCGACCAGTAGCGGATGTAGGACACCACCTTAGCGGATGTAGGGCAGCCACCTTAGCGGATGTAGACCACCAGACCACCACGCCAGACCACCACAACGCCACAGCGAGAACTACACAGAGCGAAAGCGACACAACATCTACATACATACAACAGAAGCGACACCACAGCAGCAGTACTAGATCAACCAACACATTCAGCTAGAACAGTCCAGACTCTATTGTGCCCGTCGCGGCAGGGAAACTTGTCGTGTTTGTTGGTGGAGGGACTATAAACCTCAGAACTACACACACACACACACAGTACTAACCAGCTGTTACCTTCACCGCGTGCACGTCGCTGCCTGGGCACTGTGGCGTTCAGGATGCCGAAAACTTGAGAACTTGTCATTCTCAGGGATACACAGGGAGCGTCAGTTGACCGAGATCGAGGGTGCCCCCTGCGCCCCCATCAAGGCACTCATCATCGGATGTAAGTATATGAACTTGGAAGTTGGAAAGACAGAAGTCCGCGGGCCGGAGCTGAGATCAACCCACACAGTAACAGTAGAAGTAGAAATCTGGTCAACATAGTTAGTAATAGTTAGGGATCGACGCCGAGGCCTACATTCGACCGTAGTCTGACAACCGAAGAGGGATTTATGAAAAATACAGCCATCTGATAATGTTTGCAGCGCAGGGGCCATAATGTGATGGGGTGTGGCCCCAAAACAAGGATCCCCGACCATATACCAGTAGCGAATGCAGGACAGCACAACCAAGCGGATGTAGGAGCCACCACCAGCCAAGCCAGACAACACTTCACCGCCGCAGCGACAACTACACAGAGCGAAAGCGACACATCAACTACATACATACAACAGAAGCGACACCACAGCAGCACCACCAGATCAACCTACACACGTATGGCAAGCCAATTGTCCAATAATTACGTGAACCCAGGTTTACGGTCGAAAAACTAGGATTAACGATCGATAAACTAGGTTTTTCGAACGTAAAAGCATGTTAACCTATATTTTCGAGCGAAAACATAGGATAACGTCCGTAAACCATAGTTCACGCTCGTAAACCATAGTTCACGCTCGTAAACGTAGGTTTACGCTTGTAAACCCAAGTTCACGGTCGTAAACGTAGGTTTACATTCGTAAACTATGGTTCACGCTCGTGAACCCCGGTTCACGCTCGTAAACATAGGATAACGACCGAAATTCATAGTTCAATCGAGAAACCTAGTTTATCGAACGTAAACCATGGTTTACGGTCGATATACTAGGATTATCAAAACAATTATGAATTTCGTGAACATATGTTTACGACCGTGAACCTATGTATACGACCGTGAACTATAGTTTACGACCGTGAACCATAGTTTACGAACGTGAACCTATGTTTACGAGCGTCAACCATAGTTTAAGGACGTAAACCTATGTTTACAACCGTGAACTATAGTTTACGCTCGTAAACTATGGTTTACGCTCGTAAACATAGGTTCACGCTCGTAAACATAGGTTCACGTTCGTAAAACCGGGTTTATCGACTTGTAACTATGCTTTCGGACCGGTATCTGTGATTTACGAGCATAGACAATCACGACCGTGAACCATAGTTTACGAACGTGAACTATAGTTTACGAGCGTGAACCTAGGTTTACGATCGTGAACCATAGTTTACGGACATGAACCTAGGTTTACGACCGTGAACTATAGTTTACGGACGTGAACCTATGTTTACGACCGTGAACCATAGTTTACTAACATGAACTTATGTTTACGACCGTGAACTTGGGTTTACAAGCGTGAACCATAGTTTATGATTTTCGGTCGTTATCCTATGTTCACGAGCGTGAACCTATGTTCACGGTCGTAAACCCATGTTTACGGTCGTAAACCCATGTTCACGGTCGTAAACATAGGTTCACGTTCGTAAACTATGGTTCACGTTCGTGAACCCAGGTTCACGCCCCTAAACATAGGTTCACGCTCGTGAACTTAGGATAACGACCGAAATTCTTAGTTCAATCGAGAATTGACTTGCCATACACACTCACCTAGAAAAGACCAGACTCTAATGTGCCCATCGCGTCAGGGTTACCTCGACGTGTTAGTTGGCGGACGGTCTATAAGCCTTCGAACTACACACACACACCACAGTACTAACGCTGTTATGTTCTGAAATAACTTGTCGTTCAGGTAAGGCTATCGATTATACACTGCAGTTATCGATTTCGTGACTGGTAGCGAGAGACCTGCGGTGCTGTACACCTATTTACATTGCAAACAGACATTATATATACATATTTTAACTAGATTATTATATATTTTATATCACCAGAAAGCCAAATAAATAACCTTTCTAATCATGCAATTTTATTCCAAATAATGGTTAGATAAATATCTCGAGATAGTCTAAACGAAATATAACACACTTTTTTGTTTCTTAACGAATAACTGTGCGTCTGTTTTTGGCCATGGTACAGATGTTATTAAATACATATGTGATGAGCAAGCCAAACAAATCATCGTCCTAGTGGCGTTATTTTATTTCGAATAACGATTAATTAAACGGGAGAGATCGCGAGTTGGAAAAAGTTTCCCACGCTATATTTTCTTTTCTCCAGCAATTTCGCAATCACCGTGCTTTAATTAATTATCATCCCAGTAATTGGGTACTAATAAAATGTTTGACTTTTTTTTTTGAAAAAGTCGGCAATTTTAACAGAAAATACGGTAAGCCGGTAATCTAATAAAAAAGCAAAGCTTGTTGTCTTTTCGCCCATGAAATGTCTTCTTTTTGTTCTGTCATCTTTTCGTGCTGCATTTGGCGTCTTTTCGTCCTGTCGTCCTGTCGTCTTTTTGTGGCGAAATAACGAAAAGACGACATGGCAGAAATCAGCCACCATAGTTGACATCATATTTCAGCAAACGCTGTCAAAATATATTTTAACCAAAGATAGGCAACTCGTACAACCTGTATCTGTTTTATTTACACAGAGTTACCCAGCGTAAATTGACGCCGTAAAACATATTACATTGACGTTACCAGGCGCATTGTTAAATAGCGATCGTCAGATCATGGTGAATGATGGAACAATGCAAACATACAATTTTGACAATGAAATTGTTGAACAGACTTGCAAATATGTTTTTAATTCATAATATTTTATTGTATCATGACCTAGTTGAATATATCAAATTTTCTTACGCATTAAAGTTGGCTATTATTTTCTTAACTAAAAATGTGTGGCTATTAACTTCAAATAGCCAGTGTGAGCACTGTATCACTCCATACATTTTTTTTGACGGAAACTGGGCTTGTAAACAAAATAATTTTTCAGTTTTAGTCTATTTATAAAAAGGTCACGTGCCACTTCGATAATTTATATAAAACAAAATTCTTTGCACTCAAATTTCCAGGAAGAGATAACCAAATAAAAAGTAGGGTAAAAATCGACCAGATAACATAGATTTGTCTGAAAAATTAGTTTATGTTTACATAAGTGGCGGAAAGTGGCACCCGACCAGTATGTACCTTCGTTGGTGTTGCCTAATTTTACAACACGAATATGGATACCTTTAATTTAAATTGTTGTCTAGTGTTTTGATTTTTCATATACTGCAAGATAAAGGTATCTTATTTTTACAGGTACAGCTATTAATAGATGCACCAAATTCAAAATGTGACAGTCAGGAATAACAGTTTTGTTCTAGTAGAGATTGATTTTGATATTCACTATGAATCCTCATCGAAATCAGTGAATGATTGAGAGAGAAGATAGAAGAAAAGTTAAGGTGCCACGTGATAATTTAGTTACTTCTTTGGTGAAGACAGGACGGAGATGGTGACACTCGGGTCCCCCCCAAGGGGGCCAAAAGTAGGAAATACATTTAAAAACCTTCTTTTTTGAAACCACAAAGTTAGAGCTTTGATATTTTGCATGTAGCATCATGTAACAGAGTACACTTTGCCAGTAGATCGATTCAAGCCCTCGCGGGCCTCTTGTTTTCAGGGTTATGGCCCTTTGAATATTTTAACAATGGCCTTCCGTAATGGAAGGTACTAACTTGTTTTGTTAAAATTCCCCACATTGGCACTGCCGTGTCAGTTTTTATCGGAATACATGGGACAAAAACGTATGGCTCCCCCACTCGCCCGAACAGGCATAATTGACGACTCTAGGTCCAATCGTTCTCTATTGATCTGAGATCGTTTTGATATTCAATATCCCTGTGGCTGTATCTACTATCTGTATCAGTAAGACCACATAAAAAATATGTGTGGTTCAGGTAACCCGACCGACCCTATTTAAAGGGGTCGACCCTAAAACTTTTTATGCATGAATTAAAATTTAAAAAAAAAATTAAAAAAAAAAAAAAATAATAAAAAAAATAATAAAATAAAAAATAAAAAAAATAAATAAAAAAAACATTAAAAAAATAAATTAAAATAAAAAAATAAATAAAAAAAATAAAAAAGTGTTGATAATGCCAAAAAAATCGAACTCAAGGTTTAGTAATTTAACGTATTAAATTCATTATCAGAATTGAATTCATTACTGAGAAAGAAAAAAAAGCCTACCTACCTACCCTATTTTTTTTTGCCAGTGTTACCTGTTCAACCACACATATTATTTGATCATGTATATATACATTGTAATTGTAGTTATTGATCGGACATCATTTTGATAGTAAATGTCACTGCGACCTTGACCTTTGACCTAGCGACCCCAAAATCAATAGGGGTCATCTACTTGTCATGACCAACCATCCTTCCAAGTTTGTGGTCCTTAGGTCCAACCATTCTATAGTTATTGATCGGACATCGTTTGTGACACAGACAGACCTACAGACCTACAGAAAACACAAAATCAACATGGCTCTCCTACCTATGTGGGGGAGCCATAATTATTTCACTTCATGACCACAGCATTGTGCTTCCCCAAACGCCCCGACTATCTTTAGATATTTCTTGTTTCGAGTGACCATGACGAATTTATGTCTCTGGTTAAAGACACATTTCCCAACGCTACTTGGTCAGTGAAAAGGCATGGGAAGCTTGAATATTTACAGCCAGCACGCTTCATGGCTGATCAGCTCAGGTATATAAATTGAGACCCACTCCTAGTTTTTTTATTTGTATAGCATTGCTATATTGAGGGTAAGAATAGGTTAACAACACTTTGTAATTTACTTTAATGAAAAAATATATGTTTATAATTTAGCTTTTGAATACAAAATTTATCTGGTGTTTCTTATTTTTTTTAGACCAATAATCAGAGCACAACACAATAAATATACAACATTCTTTAATGTGTTATTATGTGCAGGGGCGGATCCAGGATTTCAGCTTGGGGGGGGGGGGGGGGGGCGTAAGATTTTGGTAAATTTTCGGGTCCGTTTCTAGCCTCATAAAACGGTTGCGGTAGTGCATTGATAGGGTAAAAAAGGCCGTTTTCAAATAAAAGGAATTATCAATGTGTTAATTAAACCACTCAATAGCCATTATGCGTCGAGCGAGCGAAGCGAGCGAAAAAAAATTGTTATACTAAGGGCGTGCATCGAAATTGTTTGATATTTTATCTACAGTAACATGGACATACATGTATGAATAAAAAAAAGTCCGTTTTCAAATAAAAGGATTTAACAATGTGTTAATTAAACCACTCATTAGTCATTATACGTAGAGCGAGCGAGAATTTTTTTTATACTGAGGGCGTGCATCGAAATTGTTTGATATTTTATCTACAGTAACATGAACATACATGTATGAATAAAAAAATCCGTTTTAAAATAAAAGGTTTTAACAATTTGTTAATTAAACCAATCATTAGCCATTATGCGTCAAGCGAGCGAAGCCAGCGAAAAAAAAAAGATACTGAGGGCGTGCATCGAAATAGTTTGATATTTTATCTACAGTAACATGGACATGTATGAATAAAAAAAGTCCGTTTTCAAATAAAAGGATTTAACAATGTGTTAATTAAACCACTCATTAGTCATTATGCGTAGAACGAGCGAAGCGAGCGAGAAATTTTTTAATACTGAGGGCGTGCATCGAAATTGTTTGATATTATATCTACAGTAACATGGACATACATGTATGATCCGGAATTTTTAGGGGGGGGGGCGCCGGGGTGCGCCCCCACCCCTGGATCCGCTAGTGATGTGTACTGGTCACAAATGCTTTATTGGGTGGGCCTCATAAACTGAACCCCCCCCCCCCCTCCCCCACCCGGTTGGTCTACTGTCCTATATTTTAACCCCACACCTCAACACACACACACACACACACACACACACACACACACACACACACAGAGGCTCGAAATATATCTTTAAGATTTAGTTTTTGCACTCTCGTGAAAAGGGATAGAGAAACCCGTTATCTTTTGCACCAATGACAGACTCTGAACCAATGACAGAACGGTTAGTGGTCTACTTAATAACCCACACGTTTCACCTGTCAAGAGTGAATTCCCTTGGTTTATTCGGTTAGGGGTAAAAGCCGTACTGCAAACTTAGCGTTACAAAATAATGGGTATAAGTAGGATCACAGAAATATGAATATGTTGTTAGATCTGTGGTTTGTCCCTGATCATTTCCCTGCATTGAGCCCGCCGTCGACGTCAGAGTGAACATGTACCGGCGACCTGCAACGACAACAACCCAAGCATTTAGGCGTGATACGCACTGGCAAGGGTCGTTGTTGGTGTCATACCACACTGCACACTATTAGCGATTGATCGAAGTTATATTTCCTTTAATCCCTTTGTTATTTATCAACTTAAATCTAACTTTTCCCACTGAACAGTGGCATGTTCAACATAAAAAGATAGGATGGTCTTCCCTAATATCACGGTACTTACTGTTTGTATTTTAAATAAATGAAAATACAACATTTATTTCAAATTATTTCTGTCCTGGTTTCGTTCACAAACATCTCATCTGTATTTGAACATAGTATTAAAACATTAGATGGATTGAAAAAAATTTTATCCGACATCAACAGCTATGTTTTTACTGTTCTCAGGGGAAAGTACTCTAATATCGCGGTAAACAGTGGAGGCCCTGACTAGAGTTTATTGAAAACAAATCTAAATAAAATAAATGGAGGTATATCTACAAATAAAACTACAACTATATGTTGAAATTCAACAGTTTCTCTAACCAACAAGGCAGCATCAATAGGCAATATAGGTAAAACACAAATATGCTCGTGTAAATATAATACAAAAAACAATAGCCTAGAAAGACACAATGAAGGTACTCAGTGACTTGGCAGAAGCCAGAGCAGTAAGAGATTTAACCATTAAGGGCACGACAAGAAAGATCATAGACAAACATCAAGTTACTATTGCTTAAGTACTGTTGCCATATAACTTTTTATACTTTTTAAATAGTTCTACATTTTTGTTGTTATATAATAAAAAGTTGCAAATAAATACACATGTTTGTTTCCTCCTTTTGAAAACATTCTGCGCCGCCCTATTGCCATGCATCAGTTTCTTCGTGTTGCAATTGTTGTTTGATTTAATCAGGACCCGTTTATACGTCTATCTACAGTCCCTGTTTTACTTACTCCCTGTTTTAACGCATGGTTTTGTTTGACTGTGTTCTGTGAAGACTGCATTCTTGTTTGAGTTTCATACCTACGTTTTTTTTTCGGTAGTATCCGTACCACGCACCTGTTATTTTCGTTATATTTCGGAATGTACGGTGCGGGGTTTACTATGATTAGAAACCGTCAATTAATTATTCACACATACGGTAGCACAGTACATAATGTCCGTGAACGCCAGGGATGAAAATCCCCTTAACGGTATCAACTTTCGTCCACATACTATGAGTTTGAAAAAAAAAATTACCTTTGGTTTTCGATTTCGGCCAAGTATATGAGAGTCAAGCATATGGAACGGGAAACCAGAAGCTACTTCCGCTGATAGGCATGGTAATTTGTCTTCGGGCCTCCTCGGCGATGTCCCTTGTCCGCTGCCATTCGCAGCATCTCGCTATCAAAGAAGAATGACGGAATTGGCCGACTATGTACGATCAAAGACATCGGAACTCTTCGTTAATTTCCGCAATTGGAGAGGATGAATCAGTACTGGCCAATTGTCTCGCCAGTTACCAAATACGACTAAACAGAACTATTTCAATTAATTTTGGTTTTAAAACTCTTATTTACTCTACTGAGGGGAAAAACACCCACTTATATATTGCTTTTTTTTTTTAACTAAATAAGAATTTAAAACGCAGTTTATAATTAGAAAATTAGTTGAAAAATACATATTTTACAACCGAAATACTTTTATGATAAGGCTTTTCACATGCAAACCTGGCAAACAAGTTTAACAATATATTATTATTTGTTTCAGTTAAACATAACATTTTGTAATGAAAACAAACGCAGAGTTTTTAATTCAGATTTATCGAATAAATTACAATGTTAATTAAAGTCCACGTTTACATTTAACCGATGATCGATTATAGGCTTTCATAATCGATCATCATAATCGGATGCCTAACAAACCGATGATGGGTTTAAACAAATCGATTAATCAGTATATCACTAGCCTTAACATTAAAATATTTCAAAAACACAAAAAAAAGCATTTGTGGTGAAGTTTGTGGTGCTAGTAAAATATGATGCCGAAAAAAATTTAGTTGGCATATTTTAGAATTAGGAACATCGAAAGCTGCAATAATTCAAAGTACTAAAGTACTTAACAAAATTCCAGTGTACGTGTTCTTAGAAATTCTATCTAATGCATCAGTGTATGACTTCAACCAATCTTTCTCAGGTCATCCGCATATACTTATTGGAGATAATTCCAACTAGACGTTGGAATGGGTGTGTTAGAATTGTTGTTTGGTACAGAATAAAGTTTTAAAAAAAGAAAACTAAAAACATAAAACCTTGGGCTTTTTCTTTTGTCTGTTATCAATGTTAACACTGTTAATAGGCATTACTTAGTTCACTTTGTACGTTGCGACATCGTTAATAATCTGACAATTGCATCCCATTACCTACGTTCATGCACCTTCGCAACATCTCGATTGATTCCGAACTTATCTGAAATCAGGAACTTTTATTTCAATTCTTTTATTTCAATTTTCATCCCAGAACACGTGTATGTGAATCTCCGTCCTTTTGTTTACGTAAAAAGGAAGATGAGTGCAATATCTTCAGTTATACAGTTTGGTACTTTAATGAAATAGATATAAAAGTAGATACTGAGCTAATTTTATTAACGATCTCCGTGTCAGCAAAATGGTGTTTACAGTATTTTTACAGCGAAAATGTCAAACTACACGTAACTCTAAAATATGTGTAATTTATAGAAATTGTAATAAAAAAATGATTAGAACCTAGATCTATATATATTTACTTGTTTTGAAAGAAATGTACAATCTAAGTTTTAACAAAAGTTGAGCATTATAACATACTTTTTTTTGGTAAAGAGAAAGGTGGGGTACAGTCCATATATGTTTGAAATACGAATGAGGATTACAATTGTTTCGACTTCGACGAGATACTCCACAAAATCCTCTGTTGGACATAGCGTGAAGGTGCTGGGTGAAACTGTACATGCGCGAGGTCGGACGCTCCCCAAAAACGTGAAATTAAAATATCCAACTTGAATTTACACTATACACTATATCAATGTTACTGGTTACACATCCACAGCCGGCTGTAGAGCAGCCTTAAAACTGTCTACTGAATCTTGGTCCGATAAACGATTCCAAGGAACGACGACACGTGGGAAGAATGAATGTTGGTAAGCGTTATTCTTGCAATGGTATGGGATAAACTTCATGCTGTGACGAACTGATAGTGCTGGTAGGATAGATGTTGGTACTGCTACCAGGCTATGCACAACTTTGTACATAAGTACTAAATCCGAGATTTGTCTACGTTGTTCCAGAGACGGCCAGTTCAACTGCTGTATCATTAATGTTACACTACTAGGGTTTTGGTAGTGAAAGGGCTTGCTAAGTACGAATCTGGCTGCATTACGTTGGATCTGTTCTATGTGTGTCACTTGTGTTTTCTGTTGCGGGTTCCATATTGTTGAACTATACTCCAGTTTAGGTCTGACTAATGTTTGGTAGGCACGTTCTTTCACAGTTTTTGGGCAGTGTCTAAGATTGCGTTTTAAGAATCCTAGAGCTCTGGAGGCTTTTGACGTGATGTTATCTATATGTAAATTGTATTTCAGTTTTTCATGGAGTTCAACTCCTAGGTATGGGTGATTTTTAACCACTTCTGAGGATTTACCTTCCATTTTGTAATCATATTTGGATTTTTTTCTTTTTGTAGTTATGTTCATGATTGCACATTTGTCAATATTAAACTGCATTTGCCAGATGTTACTCCATTCCACTAGGATGTTCAGGTCCTTTTGAAGCAATAGGTGATCTTCATGAGATGTTATGGGAGTATAGACGACACAGTCATCCGCAAATAGACGTATTGAAGAAGATATGTTGGTGGCAATGTCGTTTATGAACAGAAGAAAAAGTGTCGGTCCTAGTACCATGCCCTGTGGAACGCCGGATGTGACGTGGGATAGGTTGGAAGTTTCGACGTCTATTACCACCTGTTGGAGGCGTCCACTGAGGAAGTTACTCACCCACGACAAGGTATTATTACGAATGCCGTAGTATGACATTTTCTCCGCCAGTCTGCGATGTGGTACCTTGCAAAATCGAGTATCGCCACATCCACTTGGAGACCCTGGTTCATGTATCGGGAGATTTCGTCTGTAGAGAGAAGTAATTGTGATTCTCATGATCATTTTGTGCGGAACCCGTGTTGGTTTTCGTGGAGTATGTTGTTGTTGTCAATATGATTCATGATCTGGGAGACTACTATATATATGCTCCAGCATTTTTGAGACTACTGCAGTTAGGCTGACAGGTCTATAATTTGATGGTTTTGTTCTATCGCCTTTCTTAAAAATTGGTACTATATTGGCCTGTTTCCAGTCCTTTGGTATTTCATGAGTATCTAGAGATTGTTGGTATAGATTTTGTAGGATTGGTGTTATCTCTTTGGCAGTTTCTTTTAGAGCTATGATTGGCATCTTATCTGGGCCACTTCCTTTTTTCACATTTAATCGGTTAATACAGTGTGTCACTCCCTGTGCAGTTACTTGAATGTTGGGCATTGTTGGATGTGGTGATCATTTTGTGCGGAACCCGTGTTGGTTTTCGTGGAGTATGTTGTTGTTGTCAAGATGATTCATGATCTGGGAGACTACTATATGCTCCAGCATTTTTGAGACTACTGCAGTTAGGCTGACAGGTCTATAATTTGATGGTTTTGTTCTATCGCCTTTCTTAAAAATTGGTACTATATTGGCCTGTTTCCAGTCCTTTGGTATTTCATGAGTATCTAGAGATTGTTGGTATAGATTTTGTAGGATTGGTGTTATCTCTTTGGCAGTTTCTTTTAGAGCTATGATTGGCATCTTATCTGGGCCACTTCCTTTTTTCACATTTAATCGGTTAATACAGTGTGTCACTCCCTGTGCAGTTACTTGAATGTTGGGCATTGTTGGATGTGGTGAACTTCCTTTACCTGGTATGTTATTAAGGTCTTCTTCTGTGAATACAGAGCAGAATTGATCATTAAGCATCTCGGCTTTATCTTTCGCACATTCGCCAATACGACCGTTGTTTTTTAGAGTACCAATACACATAGTATCCTGTTTTTTTGACTTTATGTATTTATAAAAGTTTTTTCCAGCTTTATCATTTTCTGGTTCAATGATTTTACTGATGTAGTTGTAGTAGGGTGTATGTAGTTCGTTTCTTAATTGTGTATGTTTTCAAAGATGTGTATATATAGGTTATCGAAAATTAATCTTTGTTTTTCAATAAATGTAATGTTATGAAAAAAATGGTGAAAATGTTAAGTGACTCTAGTTTTCCTCTTTTTTCCCTCTATTTTCCCTCTTTTTATTGACATTTTGGAGTTAAAATATGTCATCTTCAAAGACGTCTAGTGGAAAAAAGTGTGATGTACAGTGTTTGATAATTTTGTATCTAAATGATACCAAAGAAACTTTAAGTATCATTGCAATACAAATCTCAGCACTACGTCCTTTCCAAGCCAACCCCACAATTGAAAAACAAAATATCTTAATTTTAAACAAAAGGATTAATTCTACTAAGAGCTACACATATATTTTGTTGAAAACAAAAATGATCTCACATGACGCAAAAAATATGAAGGGGAAAAAAAGATTAATAAAATTTGATATGTTACCATCTTATATATATCATACATTATATCCATATGTATTAGAATGTAAAACATGAAACAATTATGTTGTCAATTTAACTGATTTAAAAATTAAAATTCTTAAACTTGAAAATGTCAAAACTTGCCAAGCCAAACATCCTTAATTTTATTACTAAATCTGAAGCTGGATAAATCCCCGTTTATTACTTCACTGATAATGATAATGTTTACTATATATTAATCATTTAGACGATACCACTTAGCGGAGTAGACGAAACTGTATGTAGGCGAAACCACCACAACGAGTTTTACCCACAACCGGTTTACTCTCCCAATTGAAAATAAAAATAGTCGTTGGTCGGGAGAAGAAAAAATGAACAAAATAGTGTACTTACTGTTTTTCTCTTTTCTGCTGAAGAATGGACTGTCATCTGATTCTAATACCGAAGAAAGTTGCAGTGAACCTTCCTCTGCCGAGGACTCGTCGAGTTGCGGATGCTCAATTAATCGAAAAAATGTTGGAGACACAAAATCTACCATTTCTTTTGAAAATGAAGACAAAATAAAATATACACAACCCACTAATGAACAATTGAACCATAACAAGAGGACCAATGTTATGGTTCATATACCTGGTGGAACTTTCACAATGGGAACAAATAAACCAGTATTCATCGCAGATGGTGAAGGCCCTGAGAGAAAAGTAACTTTAAGTGACTTCTATCTGGATAAATATGAAGTCAGTAATGCTGAATTTGAACTCTTTGTTAATTCAACACAGTATGAAACAGAGGTTAGTTTTATTTTTCATTAGAAATACAGTCAAGACCTGCATACACATTCGTATTTGAGATTGATTGTGAAACAATAACCCTAACACATCGCATACAGTTGCAAAGCACTACACCTTGGTGACAGCTTATTGCACAGTGGTTAAAGATTTGCATCTCTGAACCCTGCTAGCGAGGGACATGCATTTACAAAAATAAAGCCGGATATGTGTTTAACCATTGTAAATTCATTTTCGTTCAGACAACAATAAAGCCGGATATGTGTTTAAGCATTGTAAATTCATTTTCGTTAAGACAAGGCTTAAAGTTCTACAGACAGCCTTCAAAATGCATACTTTTATATTTAAATCAATTAAGTGAATTGAATGGTAAAAAAATAATCTTTGATAAAAGAAATACTTGTGAAAACAGGTATATTTTGCTTCATTACTGAGTTACCTCCTCTTGATGCTAATTTTGGCCTAAATATGGCGTCCGCGCTGATAACGTAGATTTTACCATGCAGAAAATTGATCAATAATAAGCACTGTTGAGATACGATTCATCCGATGATAAATACAGGAGATATAGCGATTACAAGATTTCCCTTATGATGTCACTTGCGGCCATCTTGGATGACGGCATGACAACCTTTGACGTTATTGCACAACTAGACGTTAATCTCTACAACCTGCAAAATCCAGTCATAAATAAAGTAAATATAATGGTTACAAGATTTCTTAAATGATGTCACTGGCGGCCATTTTGGATGACGTCATGACATTAAAACAATCAGCGTTGACAATGACTCTGATTGATTTTACAGTAAAACAACTTAAGAAATGCAATCAGTGAATAAAAACTTTCTTAATAACACTGTGACATCATTGACGTCATGACGTAGAGACACGTTTTGACGTTCTTACACAACTAGACCCTGAACTCTTCAATCTTTGAAAGTATTGTTCAAATCGGATCATAAATATAGAAGATATAGCCATAACAAGATTTCAATTATGGCGTCACTGGTGGCCATCTTTGATGACAACCTTTGACGTTATTGCACAACTAGACATCTCTACAACCTGCGAAATAGCAGTGTGACGTCATGATGTCATGACGTAGAGACACGACAATGACACGATCATAAATACAGTAGATATAGCGATAACAAGATTTCCCTGTTGACATCACTGGCGGCCGTCTTGGATAATAATTTGAATTTAATAACATGTTCACGACGTCACAACAACAAGACACCGTTTGACGTTCTTGCACAACTAGACCCTGAACTCTACAATCTGTAAATGTTTCATTCAATTCAAATAAAATGTTTGAGATGTAGTGCTAACAAGATTTTCATCGTGATGTCACTGGCGGCCATCTTGGATGACGTCTTTACAACTTTTGACGGTCATGCACAACTAGACGTTGATATCTACAACCTATGGTAGTTTTATCAAAATCTGATTTTACATTTATAAAGTAGATACAGCGGTTACAATATTTCTTTAATGACGTCACTGGCGGCTGTCTTGGATGACGTCATGAGGCTAATACTCTCACCATTGACTAAGACAATGACACTGATCGTTTTTTCAGTAAAATAACATAACAAATGCAATAAGTGAAAAAAATAGATTTTTAAATAAAATTGTGACGTCACTGACGTCATATTGACATGACATATATACACTCTTAGACATTCTTGCACTACTAGACCCTGACCTTTTACAGTTTTTGAAATTTTCATTCATATCCGACAAAAAACATTTTCGCGATAACAGTATTTTCATAATGACGTCACTGGCGGCCATCTTGGATGAGTCACGTCATGAAACTTTTGACGTTCATGCACAACTGGACATGCTGTGAAAGGTGTATCAAAAATCCGATCATAAATGAAGTAGATATAGCGATTAAAAGATTTCTGTAATGACGGTACTGGCGGCCATTTTGGGTGACGCCATGACATTAAAACTGTTAGTGTTGACCGAGACAATGACACTGATCGATTTTTTAATAAAATTGAGATGTCACTGACGACATGGCCTAAAGACACTATTTGACCTTCCTGTACAACTGGACCCTGAACTCTACAATCTGTGAAAGTTTCATTCAAATCCGATCATACTTATAGAAGATATAGACATAGCAATAATTCCATTATGACGTCTCTGGCGACCATCTTGGATGACTTATGACTCCAAAATGTTTGGCGCACAAGTCCCGAATATCGTCTATCAATGTTCACTTGATGTGACCAATATTTTTATGAGAAGTGCGTAGGAGGAAGAATAATAATAATAAGAAGAATAAACAGAACGAAATCAATATGTCTTTCCACTGAAATGTGGAAAGCCCTAATAAACAGAATGAAAACAATAGGTCTTTAATAAGGTCCTTAATAATAACTAGACTTTGATCAGAATCTAATCAAACACGGCTTTCCTAATTGGATGACGTCACAATAGTCAGCGATGTCGAAGATGATGACACTGGCTCGTTTTTCAATAAAATAACTTGAAACATACAATCAGTAAAAAAAACACGAATTTCATAATATTGTGACGTGACTGCCCTTACCAAATTCCACTGTATCGTCCGTGTGTAGTGTCAGTGTATTGCCAGCTTGTTGTCAGTTTGTTTCCAGTGTAATGCCAGTTTATTGGTCGTCTATTGCCAGGTCTGACTATAGACTGGCAATATATTACCATTCTATGGTCAGCTTCAAACCAGTGTATTACCAGTTTAATGTCAGTGTAATGTCAGATCTGACAACAAGCTGGTAATACACTAGAATCACACTGACATAGTATTATACTGATAAACTTTAAGTAGAACTAAAGTCATTGCAATGTCTGAGAAAATCACATGTGTAATTTATAATGTAGTGTATTTTATAAAACAAATTTGTCAACAGAAAAACAACTGACTTCATACTGACTGCACACTGACATTACACTGGCTTTATAAAAGAACTGACAACAGACTGGTAATACACTGACAATAGCTTGGAATTGGTGTTATCTAGGCTGAAGTCAGTGTGAAAGCAGTGTATTTCCAGGTCTGGCAACACACTGACAACAAACTGGCTACACTGACAATAGACTGGTAATAAAAACGAAACGTTATGATGCCAGTGTGATGTCAGTTTAAAATCTGTGGGTTTTGTGTGATGTCAGTGTAAATCCAGTGTGATGTCAGTGTTAATCCATTGTGATGTCAGGGTCTCTTCTTATAAAGCAACAGCCCCAAGGAAATAATATCAGTAAAATAATTGTGCACAATTTCAGCAAGAAATTTCTTAATGCATCATTTAAATAAACATCATGGACTTCATTAAATGAATTGAGCAAAACCAATTAGGTAACTAACTTAAATAAAACAGCTCACATTAACATACACTTGGCATTTTATGTTATGCAGTTAGGCTCAACATTTTCTAATATGAACTTACAGTGTCAAATTAGCATTATTGCATTTCTACATTTAGAAAATTGAAACTTCTTACCTCACTTGTCAATTATTCCATGTTGTGTTAGGTTTCACTTGCAACTATAACCTTCTAATTCAGTGTTTGATAACATAGTCCAGATATATATATATACATTAAATCCACACACATTATTAAGTTAAATGGACCTTTTTTCACGCAAATCTTTTTCCCCACACTGATTGATTTTACAGTAAAACAACTTTAAAAATGCAATCAATGAAGAAAACCGAATTTTTTATAACATTGTGACATCATTGACACCAGGACTTCATGACGTAGAAATAAGTTTTGACGTTTTTGCACATTTGATCAATTCCGATCATAAATACAGGAGAATTAACATTAAGAAGATTTCCCTTATGACATCACAGGTGGCCATTTTGGGTGACGTCATGACAACCTTTGATGTTCATATACAACTAGACTTTGATGTCTACAAACTGCGAAAATTTTATCAAAATCCGATCATAAATGAAGGAGAGTTTTTACGTTCGTGAACAACTAGTCCCTGAACTCTACAATCTTTAAAACTTTTGTTTAAATTAAATCCGATGATGAAAACATAAGATATAGCGATAACAATATTTGGCTGATGACATCACTGGCCGCCATCTTGAATGATGTCATGACCCCAAAAGTTTCGGGACACTATTCCAGGCTGAGCTCTACTACTGTGTAAAATTTAGAGACCGTGTGAATAGTCTTACTATGAAAAAGTGCTCCCGAGAAGAAGAAGAAGAAAAAGAATAATTATAATAACTAGATTTTGATCAGAACCTGATCAAACACGGGCTTTCCAAATTGGATGAGATCATGACGTCACAACGGTCAGCGTTGTTTACTGAGAGAAAATAACTTGTAACATAGATGATGAAAATGAATTTCTGAATAGAACTACGTCACTGACATCATGATGGCGTGATTTTGGGATACCGTATGATGTTTTTGCACAACCAGACCCTTAACTCTACAATATGTGAAAATTTTGTTCAAATCCGATCATAAGTAGAGAAGATATAGACTTAACAAGATTTCAGTTATGACGTCACTGGCGGCCATCAACTGTCAAGGTTGATCGAGACAATGACACTGATCGATTTTTAGCTCTACTGATCAGAGATCAGCAGAGCTTATGCCGTGGTGCGGCGTCCGTCTGTCCGTAAACTTTTTTTTGTAGCGACTTCTCCTCTGAAACTTCTGAATGGATTTTCATGAAACTTTACAGAAATGTTGCCCATGAAGTCTAGTTGATCCTAGCAAAAATTCATGTTGATGTGAAATCCAAGATGGCCGCCAGATCTAAAAATAGGTTTTTAAAAAACAAGTTTGTAGCGACTTCTTCATGAAAACTATAAGTGATATTGATATGGGACTTTTTCTAAAATGATCAGCATGACATGATGTTGGTCCTTGTCGAAAATCGTTTTGATTCGACGTTAAACATGGCTTCCAGCGGCCATCTTTGTTTACATAGAGTTATATAATGAAAACTTGTAGCAACTACTCCTCTGAAATTACTTGACGGAAACTCCACAGGAATGTTGCTCTTCATGTCTAATTGATCCTAGCAAAATTTCAGGTCGGCCGGAAATTCAAGATGGCCGCCACGGCTAAAAATAAATTTTCAAAATACAAGTTTGTAGCGACTACTACTTGAAAACTATAAGTGATATTGATATGGGACTTTTTCTAAAATGATCAGCATGACATGATGTTGGTCCTTGTCAGAATTCGTTTTGATTCAACGTTAAACATGGCTGCCAGAGGCCATCTTTGTTTACATACAGTTATATAGTAAAAACTTGTAGCGACTACTCCTTTGAAACTACTTGACAGATTTTCATGAAACTTTACAGGAATATTGCTCTTAATGTCTAATTGATCCTAGCAAAATTTCAGATCGGCCAGAAATTCAAGATGGCCGCCACAGCTAAAAATAGATTTTTAAAAAAGAAGTTGGTAGCGACTACGTCTTGAAAACTATAAGTGATATTGATATGGGACTTTTTGTAAAATGATCAGCATGACATGATGGTTATAAGAGTCAAACATTATTTTGATTCGACGTTAAACATGGCTTCCAGTGGCCATCTTTGTTTACATAGAGTTATATGATGAAAACTTGTAGCGACTACTCCTCTTAAACTACTTGACGGATTTTCATGAAACTTCACAGGAATGTTGCTCTTGATGTCTAATTGATCCTAGCAAAATTTCAGGTCGCCCGGAAATTCAAGATGGCTGCCATGGCTAAAAATAGATTTTCAAAAATACAAGTTTGTAGCGACTACTACTTGAAAACTATAAGTGATATTGATATTGGACTTTTTGTAAAATGATCAGCATGACATGATGTTGGTCCTTGTCAAAAATTGTTTTGATTCAACGTTAAACATGGCTGCCAGCAGCCATCTTTGTTTACATAGAGTTATATAGTAAAAACTTGTAGCGACTAATCCTTTGAAACTACTTGGCAGATTTTCGTGAAACTTTACAGGAATGTTGCTCTTAATGTTTAATTGATCCTAGCAAAATTTCAGATCGGCCAGAAATTCAAGATGGCCGCCACAGCTAAAATTAGATTTTTAAAAAAAGAAGTTTGTAGCGACTACATGTACGTCTTAAAAACTATAAGTGATATTGATATGGGACTTTTTGTAAAATGATCAGCATGACATGATGGTTATCAGAGTCAAACATTATTTTGATTCGACGTTAAACATGGCTGTCAGTGGCCATCTTTGTTTACATAGAGTTATATAATGAAAACTTGTAGCGACTATTCCTGTGAAACTACTTGACGGATTTTCATGAAACTTCACAGGAATGTTGCTCTTGATGTCCAATTGATCCTAGCAAAATTTCAGGTCGGCCGGAAATTCAAGATGGCCGCTACGGCTAAAAATAATTTTTCAAAAAACAAGTTTGTAGCGACTACTTCCTGAAATCAAAATCAATCAGTAGAGCTTCAAGGTCATTGACCTCTTGTTTAATAAAATGCTGACGTCATGATGTAGAGAAATTCTTTGATGTTCTTCCATAACAAGACCATGACTTTTACTATTTTTGAAAGTTTCTTTCAAATCAGACCATATATTTTAGAGATCTAGCAATAACAACATTTTCATCATGACTGGCAGCCATCTTGGATGACGTCATGCAAACTTTTGACGTTCTTACACAACCAATCTTTATTTTGTACAGGGTTTGAAGTTGAATCAAAATCCGATCATAAATGAAGTAGATATATCGATAGCAATATTTCCATTATGATGTCAACGGTGGCCATTTTGGATGACATGACGTTAAGACTGTCAGCATTGACCAAGACAATAGCACCGATTCATTTGCAAGAGGAATTTCTTTTCATCATTGCAAAAGATCCTCAGGTGATCGATTCAGGGCCATCTTGGCTCTCTTATTTATTATTATTATCATATGACTGAATTCATATGTTAAATGGATGCAGAATGGATATAATATCGTTTTATTACCTTCATGCGACCATCAGGCAATCTTTCTTTAATAAGTCGAAATCCAACGCTCACAAACCTACATCTAGCACATTTAAGAAACAGTACGACCAACATCTAACGCCACTCAACCTCCAGCACTTGACATCTTTAAGCATTTGCAAGCACAACTCATTGTTATCTCCACCAGCATGCATTTACGTCTCACAACACAGTTAATTTTACATAGCTCTGCATATGTAGCAGGACCCCTCTGGACCACTGTAGAACTTAATGAATTTTCTTAGAAATATTTTCTTTGTGAAACTTGATGTCTGTTGCACAAAATATCCAACAAAAAACACGGGGTTGACCAATTTGCTTTTTTTTAATATCAATAGTTTGAAGAGACCCTCTTGAATTTGTCCATTTCACTGACATTTTCAAATGTATCACTACCCAGTATTAGATTCTCAGATCTGGGCTCAGAAACATTCAGGCATATCCTAACCTGTATGAAATCATGAACTTGTCCCATTCTTGTCACCTGCAACAAAAAAAGAGAACATATTTGCATATTTTAAGAAATAAGCAAGAACCGAATAACACTAGATCTTTTTTTTTAAGCTCCAGAAAGTTCCTACCATGACTGGCAAGGGAAATAACTGTTTAGTGAGACCTTGAAGGAAAAAAGGTTCCGCGACATGCGACGAAAATCTTTTCTGAAGAAACTTACGTTAAAACTCTACATGAAATGGCCTCATTGACCACATCGAAACTTACGTTAAAACTCTACATGAAATGGCCTCATTGACCACATCGGTCGACTATTTGTGAAATTATAGCATAAAGTATGACAACGTCTGGATTCGACAAATTGAGATCTAGGCAATTCGATAATGTATAGGATTGCATAGAGACGACAAAGGTGTATCTTTAATAACTCCTTCTTTAGTAAAATGGGGCGTCCGTGGCCGAGTGGTTAGAGTCTCTGACTTGCAATCACTTGCCCCTCACCGCTGTAGGTTCGATCCCTCAGGGGCCTAGGAATCTTTATGTGAGGAAGCTATCCAGCTGGCTTGCGGAACGTCGGTGGTTCTACCCAGGTACCCGCCCATGCACGAAAATTGCCCGGAGGGGCACCTGGGGTCTTCCTCGACCAGTGGAAGCTGGAAAGTCGCCATATGACCTTAGCTGTTGGTGCGACTATAAAATCCAATCCAATTCAATTCAATTCTTTAGTAAAATAATTATCAGTATTGTTATTTCCATATTGAGCGTTATGTTTTCTTTACCTAAAATGTGTTTCATATTTAAATTATAATGTGTGTAAGTCAAGTCAAGTTCATGTCAAGTTCAGTCAAGTCAAATTATGGTGAGTCAAGTAATAAGGAAGTTATGGTGAGTCAAGTCATAAACAAGTTGTGCAGACTTTCAGCAGCTGATTCAGTCTAGTATAGTCTAGTCAAGTCTAGTTAATTATAGTCTAGTCGAGTCAAGCAATAGTCAAGTCAAGACCAAAGTGAAAATATATCCATATACAATTTACTAAGTATATTGATCCGAAATTAACTTAATTCAATACAATAGTTTCACACATTCATGTAAAGTTCAAGTCAAGTTAAGTTCAAGTCAAGTATAAGTCAAGATTAAGTAAGTCAAGTTTTGGTAAGTCAAATCATAAACAAGTAATGTAAGGTGTAACGTTGAGTCAGTCAAATCAAGTCTAGTCAGGTCAATAGTCAGTCAAACCAAGTCAAGTCAAGTCAACACTGAAAAATTATAGTTTAATAATATATTCATTTGAAATTAACTAAATTCAGTACAATAGTTTCACACATTCTCGACAACTGTCACAAAATTACAAAACAAAACGCTTTTACAAAATGTCAAGAAACGACGAGAGAAGACAAGCGTACTCCACTGACTTTTTTGAAAAATAAATTCTTTTATGTAAAGTTACAAGTTTTCCATGACGTTGTATGCAACCGACATTCTTGACAAGTGACAAATAAATTATTTTACGTAAGCTTTTATTATGCAAGGCAGTATTCGACCGACATACATCTATTTAACGAGTGAGAAATAAATTATTTTACATAAGGTTATTTTACTCAAGGTTGTATGCTGTGCTGACTGTGCTATGTGACCGAATTCTTGACGAGCGACAAATTTACATTATTTTACGTAATGTTATTTCGCGTAAGGTTGTATAAAGTTGAAAGCGACCGAGTTTCTAGACAAGTTACAAACAAGTTATTTTACGCAACGCAAGCTTTTTTAACGTCCGATTGTTTGCGACCGAAATTCTCGACAAGTGGAGAATGAATTATTTTTACGTATGCGTGCGGTTGCATGCAACTGACATTCTTGACAAAGTGATAAATAATTACTTAACGTAAGGTTACTTTATGTGAGGCTGTATGCAACCGACATTCTTGACAAGTGAAAAACAATATATTTAATTACGATTAGTTATTACAAATAAATGCTGTACATTTGAAGTGGGTGGGGTATGATTCTAATGTGATACACTACTTGATTTCAGCAACAGTACTTATAATTACCTCAAGCATGCAGTCTAGATACTGTCCAAGTCCCGTGTATAGATTCGGTGTGGTGTTGAGACATCTGTTTCTCTCACAGTTTGTTCGATGTGGTTCCAAGCTCAGCTGGTCATATCTGGGAGACACAAACTATTATTACAAGGCAGCTCACATGAAGGTTCCGAAGCAAACCCGAGACACTCTTTACATAAATATATGTTGCCATGTGTGCGGAAACGTTCAAATGAGTGTGTGTTGTTCCGAGTTGAATGGATGGTCTCCCATATTGAGAGTAACCAGACTTCTTATGCATAACTTCATCCAAGGTGTTGTTGTTGTACAGCATACAGTCCGAATGTCTTACACCATAGTCAATTTTACACTGTAAAATCATTAAAAACTTGTTAAAATCCACACTTGATGCCATTTTACAATCCTCAAACTCACTTGTTTCCATTTTGAAAGCTGTTTTTTCAGAAAACACAAATCTGCATCAATCGATCAGCTGCTATTTGAGCAAGCGTCTGCTGAACTGGATGAGGTTTGGTTTACGTCTCACAACACAGTTAATTTTACATAGCTCTGCATATGTAGCAGGACCCCTCTGGACCACTGTAGAACTTAATGAATTTTCTTTGTGAAACTTGATGTCTGTTGCACGAAATATCCAACAAAAAACACGGGGTTGACCAATTTGCTTTTTTTTAATATGAATAGTTTGAAGAGACCCTCTTGAATTTGTCCATTTCACTGACATTTTCAAATGTATCACTACCCAGTATTAGATTCTCAGATCTGGGCTCAGAAACATTCAGGCATATCCTAACCTGTATGAAATCATGAACTTGTCCCATTCTTGTCACCTGAAACAAAAAAAGAGAAAATATTTGCACATTTTAAGAAATAAGCAAGAACCGAATAACACAGACCTTTTTTTTTATCTCCAGAAAGTTCCTACCGTGACTGGCAAGGGAAATAACTGTTTAGTGAGACCTTATAATAATGATACTTGAACATATGGGATTGGCAATAAGCTGTATATTTAGTTTTACACTTTTAACTACAAATAAGAGTTTCATTAATATAATCACATCATAACTATAACTGAGTTTCCGGGGCCGTTCCTTAAAAACTTTGTTTAACATGGCAGTTTTAGATAGTCTTATCTTAGCTTAAAAGGGATGAAGAACAGTAGGGAAATAAACCAACTTTTTTGATTTCCATCATGTTATCCCCTTAAAAAATCCATTGTTTACGTTTTTTGACATACATTTTCCCATATTAAATTCATTTGAAAAGAAACCGACATCTGGCGCCCATGCATACCGACATCAATATACCTCAGCGGGTATCCCATACATTGCTTATATCGTTGTAGGGTTACGGTTTGATGATTTTTGAAGGAGTTACGGCCGTTTGAATACATTTTCACACACAGATCTTTTCAAACAAACTTTGTGAGAAGCATCAGACTGTAATGGAGATGCACATTTCATCTTGGTGTTCCAGTTAAGTGATTTTAATGGAGTTCTGGACCCTAGAATATTTTCTCAGAAAAAACTTTTCTGCACTGTTCAGGTGTGAAAAATTCCACTCGCCCGCTTGCATTGGCGAGTGCAAGCTGCCTGCGGGCGATTAACATTTGGTGTCTGGTCGTTCGACATGGCGAGTGACTTTTTGCACTATAAAAATTAAACTATTGTTCAAACGATATTTTGCAATATTTGCAAGATTTCAAATATGGATCATTTCTGACGCGTAATTTTGTTCTGTATTGTATAATATAATCAACAGGTGTTTGTTTGTTACCAGGTAACCCATGCGTCATATAGACTGTGATTCAATTCACGCTAAATTCAATTGGAGTGTGATGCAATATAACGCTAACAA
Source organism: Cyrtodaria siliqua (assembly GCA_037043455.1). Lineage (NCBI taxonomy): Eukaryota > Metazoa > Mollusca > Bivalvia > Adapedonta > Hiatellidae > Cyrtodaria > Cyrtodaria siliqua. The sequence goes on from JAWPHD010011361.1 coordinate 67,516, forward strand.
GTCAGACTTTTTATTTTATATCGACACCGTAAACATGGCGGGTAAACAAGCAAACATAATGTCGCTGTTCAGAAAGTCTGCATCAGCGACTGCAAGCGGATTCGGCCCGAGTGTCGGCGAATCAGAACGGGTATGGCTGAACAGCAAGCGTAGTTCCCAACCGCTATTAATTAGTTCTGGCGTCTATTATTGGTCCAATGGAGACAAAATACTGAAGAGAAAGTTCAGCAGAATGATGTTGTTGTTGTAGAAGTTCATTCTCCGCCGCGCTTATTTTAATAATATGGCGCTTTATTTGCATAACAATAAAATATCCACATACTGCCTGTCAGCTACTACAGTGTCCGTGAGTACACAAATGTACTTGTTGTAGCTTACTATAGTGGTGAAAATAATGTTCAGGTTATATGCTACAGGGCGAGTGGTAACTTGGTAAGGGCGAGTAGCTTTTTGCTTCCACTAGTCCTGTAGGGCGAGTGGATTTTTCCAAATTTTTACACCCCTGCTGTTTCTCCATAACACCTACATATTTGCAGAGATATTAATCACCTTGAATGATAGTTTCTAGTTTACATTTTGCTTGGTCGGGAATTCATGAACACACTAATGAATAAGTGACCCAGTGATTCACAAACTTATGATACACATTACTTCCCAGTTTATGTCCCCATCCAGGCGGTCCCATGTATACGAGTCTATCTTACGATCCCATTTAAGAACCATCAGAATCTATTAGTAAGAGTAGGGCTGGTTCACTTATTCCTATGTATCCTTCCCTCTCTCTGGGGTGACTCTAATTTATTTTTTGAAGACTGGTACGAAAAGTCCAATGGTTTGGGTACCTAATGAGCTTTATGAAATGTTCAGGGGAAGAAAGATCATGTATCCTAAAACCGGGCATATTACAATACTCCCAATAACTAATTATGGGATAGAGCAGGGGTTGCATTGGTTTGAAGCTCATTACTGCTCTACCAAAAGAAATACCGAGACCAATATTGAACAGAATTTGTGAAAAGGCCTGTCAAACAGTTAACTGTAAACTGGTGGAGAGACTGTAAGCATTACTTAGTAAAAAAAACCCAAAACACCCCCTCCCACCCACACACTCAACCAATGTGGTCTTAATATGTACTATTGTTATGTTTAAATTTCCTTTTCAGGCTGAAGGGTTTGGAAATTCGTTTGTGATGGACAAGTATGTTGACGAGAAGAATTTAGAAAAAATTACACAAGCTGTAAGTTGGGGTCTTTTTTTTTCCTAAACATTGACCATCAGGTCTTTTGGCTTCATCAGTGTATTTATGTCACCCCCAATGAAGTGGATGGGGAGACATATTGTTTTTGTGCTGTATGTCCGTTTGTCCATACGTCTGTCAAGAACCCCTTTGCCGGATTTCAAACTTCGCAGGGATGATCAGTACCAAGCCCAGTTGAACATATCGTTATTGTGTTCCGGTTGAATGATTTTTGGCATAGTTATGGCCCTTTAAAGGTTTTAATACACAAAATTTGTCCAGACTAGTTCTCCTGAACCCATGGCTGGATTTCAGTGGAACTTGGCAGGGATGAGCAGTATCAAGCCCAGTTGCACATATCTTTGTCGTGTTCCGGTCATTTGATTTTTTGCGCATTTATGACCGAATACACAAACTTTGTCCAGACCAGTTCTCCTGATGAACCCCTTGCCTGATTTCAGCAAAACTATAGGGATGATCAGTATAAAGGCTAGTTGCGCATATCATCGCCATGTTCCGGTGAATGATATTTGGTGGAGTTATGTCCCCATAAACTTTGGTCAGACTAGTTCTCCTGAGCCCCTGGCTGGATTTCAGTGAAACTTGGCAGGCATGATCAGTTCCAAGCCTTGTTGAACATGATTTTTGGCGGAGTTATGGCCCTTTAAAGACTTAAATACACACATTTTGTCCGGAAAAGTTCTGCTGAATGCGTGTTCGGATTTCGACGAAAGTTAGTAGGGATGATCTTTACCACCATGTCGTCGTCGTGATCCAGTCAAATGATTTTTGGTGAATTAATTGCTCTTTCCCTAGTTGGGGGAGACATCTGTTTTTAGCTCTACTGACCAAGGCTCAGCAGAGCTTATGGGATGGTGTGTTGTCCGTCGTCCGTCCGCTGTCCGCCATCTGTTAACTTTTATCTTGTTGCGACGATAAGACTTTCGTTTTCATCCGATCTTTACCAAAATTAACAGATTGGAAGGATTTGTCCATAAAAAGGATAAGCAAATGAGTCAAATTAAATAGGGCGAAAAAGGAAGTCTCTCAAATTCTCGGACAGAAAGCCCGAGATCAGGTAACGTGCTAGTCATCGTCTTCAACCGCCATTTTGGAAAATATTGATAACAACGCTGAGTAGATTGATGTCGATAAACAGCAAAATAGCGCTTTATATAAGGAATTATCGAGTAAGTATTAGTTCAATACGATGTATTTTAATAAGGAAGTGTTTATTTTCCGTATGTTTTTCGTTTGTAGTGTAATTTTATGTTGATATTCATTGGAATAAAGAAGGTTTTGATTGTAAATGTTATCGATATATGATAATTAAAATTTAATAAATTAGATATTGATATCGATACCATTCCTTCACGTTTTTTTCCGTTTTAAATTTCACTTTGAAGGCAGAAAAAAAATACGATGTTGTTACCACCTTTTTAATAGGAAGGCACAAAATCATATTCTTTTTTTAAAAAGTACACATCTTCGTGTTCTTATATAATTTTTAAATTGCCTGGTTAACTTTATTTGATACCAAGCATTTAAAAAAAAAGATAAAATTCGGCTTTCAGATGAGCAATTTATTTCTTATTATAATTCATTTTGAAAATTTAAAAAACACTAGTGTGTTAATGCCTTTTTAATACAAAGGCACTTACTCATATTCTATTTTTAAAAAAATACTCATATCTGTGTTCTTATATAATTTTTATATTGCATGGTAACCTTTGTTTCATCAAACAAAGCGCTATATTTTTTTTCTTCAGCTTTCAAATGGGCAGATTAATTCTTCTAATAAATAATTTTGAAAATCTGAAAAATACCATGTGTTATCGCCTTTTTAATAGAAAGGCACAAAATCATGTTCTATTTTTAAAAAATACTCATATCTGTGTTCTTATATAATTTTTATATTGCATGGTAACCTTTATTTCATCAAACAAAGCGCTATATTTTTTTTCTTCAGCTTTCAAATAGGCAGATCATTTCTTCTAATAAATAATTTTGAAAATCTAAAAAATACCAAGTGTTATCGCCTTTTTAATGGAAAGGCACAAAATCATGTTCTATTTTTAAAGGGAGTACATCAGGCTTTTCAAAGGGGTCTAGGGGTCCGACTTAAAATTGACAAATAATAATATTTTCTATTTTAAAGCGCCTAGACATAATGAATGATCCTAAAAATGAACCCTTAGTTACAAGGAAATTCATTCTGTACGGTAATATGTGCTATCCTAGGTTACGCACCAGGGTTAATTTCAGCATTTTATTCCCGATTCCGTCCTAGCTATATGGTGTATTCGAAGTTTAAACCTTAACAATATGGTTCGAACATCATATTTTGATGGATATGTGTTTTATCATGAATTGGAACATTTTTATAATTTAAGATATTTCTAGAAAAATCCTGATGTACTCCCTTTAAATGTATACATGTTTGTGTCCTTACATAGTTTTTATACTGCGTGGTTACCTTTATTTCAAACAAAACATTATATTTGTTTAGTTTTTACAGCTTTCAAAGGAGTACAATATCTTAAAAAAAAATCATTTTGAAAACTTAAAACATACTGCGGTGTTATCGCCTTTTTAATAAAACATATAGTTATTATACTGCATTGTTACCTTTATTTCAAACATTTGTTTTCCAGTTTTCAGAGGCACATATCTTGAATCTTCGATCGAGAAGCTGCGGTGTTTGTTGATTTACATACATAGTTTATATTACACCTGATCATCCCTTATTTTTTAATAGTTTTATCTTTATATATTTATATTAATTTTTAATTAATACTTCATTTTTCATAAATTTTTGCGCACAATATGACCTATTTATGTGTCGACGTGCCGTAAAACACCATTCATTCATTAACGATATGTTCAACTGGGCTTGGTACTGATCATCCCTGCGAAGTTTTTCATTCATTCGAGAAGTCACGGTGGGGTCCCGAGTTAATGTGTTAAATCATTTTAATGCAAAACAATTTAATTTTTAATTTCAAAATGTTTTTTTTCACTTGAGATACGTTAAGTTTGTGTTCATTTCAAATATAAAACTACATGTACAGTGTTCAATCTAGCTTGTCCGTCCGTCGTTAACTTTTGTCTTGTTACCACCATAGGGCCTTCATTTTTCATCCGATCTTTACCAAACTTTAACAGCTTGTTAATATCAATGAAAGATCGGACAAGTTCGAAAACCAGCCAGATCGGAATAATTTCACCGGAGTTATGGCCCTTTTTTTGCTGAAAAATGCCATATTAAGCCTTGTGAACACTCTAGCACCTTCATTTATTATTTGATCTTTACCAAACTTGCACAGATTGTTAATATTAATGAAGGCTCGAACAAGTTCGAAAACCAGCCAAATCGGATCAGTAACACAGGAGGTATGGCCCTTGATTTTTCTGAAAATTGCTGTTTTTCTGCCTTGTGAACGCTCTAGGACCTTCATTTATAATTTGATCATTACCAAACTTGCACAGATTGTTAATACCAATTATAGCTTGGACAAGTTCGAAAATCGGCTGAATTGGGTCAGTAACACCGGAGTTATGGCCCTTGTTTTGCTGAAAAATGCCATATTAAGCCTTGTGAACACTCTAGCACCTTCATTTATTATTTGATCTTTACCAAACTTGCACAGATTGTTAATACTAATGAAAGCTCGGAAAAGTTCGAAAACCAGCTAGATCGGACCATTAACAGCGGAGTTATTGCCCTTGATTTAGTTAAAAATGCTATATTTTGCCTCATTAAGACAATAGGGCCTTCATCTTTCATCCAATCTTTACCAAACTTTACCAGATTGTTTATATAAATGAAAGCTTGGACAATTTCGACGACAAGCTAGATCGGACCATTAACAGCGGAGTTATAGCCCTTGATTTAGTTAAAAATGCTATATTTTGACTCGTTCAGACGTGAGGGCCTTTATCTTTCATTCGATCTTTACCAGATTGTTTATATAAATGAAAGCTCGGACAGTTTCGAAGACCAGCCAGATCGGACCAATAACAGCAGAGTTATGGCCCTTGATTTAGTTAAAAATGCTATATTTTGCCTCGTTAATTCGATAGGGCCTTCATCTTTCATCTGATCTTTACGAAACTTTACCTGATTGTTTATATGAATGACAGCTCAGAAAGTTTCGAAAACCAGCCAGATCGGACCAGTAACGGGTGAGTTATGGCCCTTGATTTAGTAAAAAATGCTATATTTTGCCTCGTTAAGATTATAGGGCCTTCGTTTTTAATGCGATCTTTATGAAACTTTACGAGATTGTTCATATCGATGAAAGCTTCGGTCAAGTTCGAAAACCAGCCAGATCGCACCAGTAATAGTGGAGTTATGGCTCTTGATTTAGTTAAAAATCCTATATTTTGCCTCGTTAAGACGATAGGGCCTTCATCTTTCATCCGATCTTTAAGAAACTTTACCAGATTGTTAATATCGATGAAAGCTTGGACGAGTTCGAAAATCATCCAGATTTAATCATTTACATCGAAGTCATGGCCCTTGATTTTCTGAAATATGCTATATCGTGGCCTCATTAAGACGAAAGGGCCTTCATTTGGCCGGATTTCATTGAAACTTTGCAGGGATGATCAGTACCAAGCCTAGTTGTACATAGTCACCGTGTTCCATTTGAATGATTTTGGCAGAGTTATAGCCCTTTAAAGGTTTTAATACACAAACTTTGTTCTGACTAGTTCTCCTGAACCCCTGGCCGGATTAAACGAAACTTTTTAGGGATGATCGATTCTTTATCTAGTGCACATCATCGCCGTGTTCCGGTTGAATGATTTTTGGCGGAGTTAGGGCCCTTTAACGGTTTTAATACACAAACTTTGTTCTAACTAGTTCTCCTGAACCTCTGGCCGGATTTAAAACGAAGCTTTTTAGTGATGATCAATTCCATGTCTAGTTTTGCAAATCATTGGTGTATTCCGGTTAAATGACTTTTTTTGGCAGAATTATGGCCCTTTAAAGGTTTTAATACACAAACTTTGTCTGATCTACTTCTCCTGAACCCCTCGCCAGTATTCAATGAAACTTTGCAGGGATGATCAGCATCCAGCTTAGTTGTGCATGTCATCGTCACGTTCCGGTTTACAGATATTTGGCAGAGTTATGGCCCTTTAAAGGATTTTGATACCACAATTTTTTTCCAGGCTAGTTCTCCTGAACTCCTGGCTAGATATAGACGAAACTTGACAAGGATGATCAGTATCAAGCCTAGTTGTGCATATCATCGCCATATTTCGGTTGAATGATTTTTGGCAGAGTTGTGACCCTTTAAATGTTTTAATACACAAACTTTGTCCCGATTAGTCTATTCTGAACTCTTTGCCAGATTTCAGCGATTCTTGGCGAGAATGATCAGTACTAAGCCTAGTTGCACCTATCATTGCCATGTTCTGGTTGAATTATTTTTGAAAGACTTATGGCCCCTTATACATAAACTTTATCTTGATCCAGTAGAGCGTCCACAGGCCCTCTTGGGCCTTTTTTTTTTTTTTTTTTTAATTATTAACACCATTTTCGAACTTGGTAATTCCATTTCGTAACAAGTCACTGAGCATAGACTACGCATGATTTATTTTCTCTCCATTTCTTATTTTGATTATACCAATAGGAAACACATTTGAAGTTCTACAATTGAACTATTCTAGTTGTGTTTTCTTTCATGCGCTCAATGATTTCTAAATAATTAAACACTTTCTAAGTAATATTAGCACAATACTGTAAGATATATCGACATGTACGCCCCAGAAAGTAATATAAAAACACACCACACACAATGCAACAAGGTAAATTAACAAATATTGTGTAATTTTTATTTTAATTATCTCTTTTTTTTATTGTTGTATTACAAGAAAAAATGATTTTTTTAAAATAATTACCGGAATAGGAATATCTTTTATATACGACCTATATCTTATTTCATGTCACTGTGCCCGTTATATTTGCTTTAATGTCAAACCAAGAACACCCTGGTATCCGTATAATATGAACGCGGGTCGGATAAGGCCATACGCGGGTACGGGAAAGAAGCGCCACATTACATGTACGCTTAATATTTGTCATTTATTAGCTCGACTATTCGAAGAATAAGAGAGCTTATGTAATCACCCCGGGGTCGGCGTTGGCGTCGCCGTCGCCGTCGGCGTCCCACATCAAGGTTTGCGTGAAAGCTGTGTTTACAAGTCTATATCTCTTACATTTCTTATCCTACCACAACCAAATTTGTTCATGGGCTTCCTTGTAGCATTATCTTAAGGGCTGCATAAGCAATTTTGGTTCCTGTAACCCATGGGTTCCCATGGAACCCAAATTATGATAGCCCATAAAATGTGCCCCATTTCACATCAAATTTTGCGTGTAAGCTGTGTTTACAAGTCTATATCTCTTACAATTCTTACCCTAGCACAACCAAATTTGGCCATTACCTTCCTTATAGCATTATCGTAAGGGCTGCTTAAGTAATTTTGGTTCCTGTAACCCCTGGGCTCCCATGGAACCCAAATTCTGATAGCCCTTAAAATATGTCTGTTTCACATCAAATTTTGCGTGTAAGCTCTGTTTACAGGTCTATATCTCTTACATTTGTTGTCCTAGCTGAACTTAATGTTGGAATTTATAGTATGTTGTAAAGGGCTGGATAAGTAATTTTGTCTTCTGCAAATTCTGGGCTCCCATGGAACCCAAATTGTGATGGCCCATAAAATGTGCAATAAAGGCAGATCTAGGTTTGCATGTAAGCATGTATATATCTATAATTTTGGTTTGGGATTTGTTACAGCATTATGCATCTTATTACTTCACCCATATTGGGGCATGGGCTCCCTCATCCCCCCTAAATCTCGCCCCCACTCCCCTCCACACCTTTTATTTTTAGCTCTACTGATCAGAGATCAGCAGAGCTTATGCCGTGGTGCGGCGTCCGTCGTCCGTCCGTCTGTCTGTCTGTCCGTCCGTCCGTTAACTTTTTTTTTGTAGCGACTACTCCTCTGAAACTACTGAATAGATTTTCATGAAACTTTACAGAAATGTTGCCCATGAAGTCTAGTTGATCCTAGCAAAAATTCATGTAGATGTGAAATCCAAGATGGCCGCCAAATAGGTTTTTAAAAAACAAGTTTGTAGCGACTACTTCTTGAAAACTCTAAGGGATATTGCTATGGGACTTTTTCTAAAATGATCAGCATGACATGATGTTGGTCCTTGTCGAAAATCGTTTTGATTCGACGTTAAACATGGCTGCCAGCGGCCATCTTTGTTTACATAGAGTTATATAATGAAAACTTGTAGCGACTACTCCTCTGAAACTACTTGACGGATTTTCATGAAACTTCACAGGAATGTTGCTCTTGATGTCTTATTGATCCTAGCAAAATTTCAGGTCGGCCGGAAATTCAAGATGGCCGCCACGGCTAAAAATAGATTTTTAAAAAATAAGTTTGTAGCGACTTCTTCTTGAAAACTATAAGAGATATTGATATGGGACTTCTTCTAAAATGATCAGCATGACATGATGTTGGTCCTTGTCGAACATCGTTTTGATTCGACGTTAAACATGGCTGCCAGCGGCCATCTTTGTTTACATAGAGTTATATTATGAAAACTTGTAGCGACTACTCCTCTGAAACTACTTGACGGATTTTCATGAAACTTCACAGGAATGTTGCTCTTGATGTCTAATTGATCCTAGCAAAATTTCAGGTTGGCCGGAAATTCAAGATGGCCGCCACGGCTAAAAATAGATTTTTAAAAAATAAGTTTGTAGCGACTACTTCTTGAAAACTATAAGAGATATTGATATGGGACTTTTTCTAAAATTATCAGCATGACATGATGGTTATCCGAGTCGAACATTATTTTGATTCGACTTTAAACATGGCTGCCAGTGGCCATCTTTGTTTACATAGAGTTATATAATGATAACTTGTAGCGACTACTCCTCTGAAAATACTTGATGGATTTTCATGAAACTTCACAAGAATGTTGCTCTTGATGTCTAATTGATCCTTGCAAAATTTCAGGTCGGCCGGAAATTCAAGATGGCCGCCATGGCTAAAAATAGATTTTCAAAATACAAGTTTGTAGCGACTACTTCTTGAAAACTATAAGTGATATTGATATGGGACTTATTCTAAAATGATCAGCATGACATGATGGTTATTCAAGTCGAACATTATTTTGATTCGACGTTAAACATGGCTGCCAGTGGCCATGTATGTTTACATAAGAGTTATATAATGAAAACTTGTAGCGACTACTCCTCTGAAACTACTTGACGGATTTTCATGAAACATCACACGAATGTTGCTCTTGATGTCTAATTGATCTTAGCAAAATTTCAGGTCGGCCGGAAATTCAAGATGGCCACCATGGCTAAAAATAGATTTTTAAAAAATAAGTTTGTAGCGACTACTTCTTGAAAACTATAAGAGATATTGATATGGGACTTTTTCTAAAATGATCAGCATGACATGATGGTTATCCGAGTCGAACATTATTTTGATTCAATGTTAAACATGGCTGTCAGTGGCCATCTTTGTTTACATAGAGTTATATAATGAAAACTTGTAGCGACTACTCCTCTGAAACTATTTGACGGATTTTCATGAAACTTCACAGGAATGTTGCTCTTGATGTCTTATTGATCCTAGCAAAATTTCAGGTCGGCCGGAAATTCAAGATGGCCACCATGGCTAAAAATAGATTTTTAAAAAATAAGTTTGTAGCGACTACTTCTTGAAAACTATAAGAGATATTGATATGGGACTTTTTCTAAAATGATCAGCATGACATGATGGTTATCCGAGTCGAACATTATTTTGATTCAATGTTAAACATGGCTGTCAGTGGCCATCTTTGTTTACATAGAGTTATATAATGAAAACTTGTAGCGACTACTTCTCTGAAACTACTTGACGGATTTTCATGAAACTTCACAGGAATGTTGCTCTTGATGTCTAATTGATCCTAGCAAAATTTCAGGTCGGCCGTAAATTCAAGATGGCCACCACGGCTAAAAATAGATTTTCAAAAAACCAGTTTGTAGCGACTACTTCCTGAAATCAAAATCAATCAGTAGAGCTTCAAGGTCATTGACCTCTTGTTTATTTATTTTTTACATATTTCTGTGTTGCTTTTGTGAATTCTTACACATATGTTGCCCCCTCACCACCCCCCCACCCCCCCCCACCCCCGCACCACACTAGATTTTTTTTTTTTACTTATTTCTTTGTTGTTTTAGTCAATTCTTACACATATATGTTGCACCCTCCCCCCCGCCCCCCAACTCACTCCCGCCTCTCCCCACCCCCACTTGAAACTCTTTTTATTTCTGTGTTGCTTTTGTCAATTTTTTGTCCCCCCCCCCCCTTTGTTGTTTTAGTCAATTCTTACATGTTGCACTCCCCACCACACGCCTCTACTCCACCCGCACTCAAACTCGATTTTTTTAAAAAAAAATCCTTCATATTTTGTGTTGTTTTTGGTGAATTATTACATAGCTTCTTACACATATGTTGCCCTCACCACACCCACTCCCCCAACATCCACCCCCGCCTCTCTCCCACCCCCAACCCGCATCCCACTCATAACTCAATTTTTGAAACTTCGCAGGAATGTTGACCTAGCTATCAAAAATCTATCGGTAGAGCTTCAAGGTCATTGACCTCTTGTTTATTTTATTTTGTTTTACCATATTTTTGTGTTGTTTTGGTGAATTATTACATAGCTTCTTGTTGCCCTCACCTCCCCCACTCCCCCCACCATCCAGCCCGCCTCTCCCCCACCTCCAACCCGCACCCCACTCAAAACTCAATTTTTTTTTTAAATTATTTTTCTACATATTTCTATGTAGTTTTGGTCAATTCTTACACATAGTTATGTTGTGCTCCCAACCCCACCCCACATTGTTGTAGCCTTGTTTTCTGATGGTATATACTAGCCATAAATTTATTATTCTCCGAAAAATCTAATAGTCGAGCTGCGCTGTTCTCCGACAGCTCTTGTTTAAATATTATATTTGTTAAATATAATTAGTTTTAGCTTTGTTAGATTCCCTGAATATTTTTCTTCGCATCCATATCTTATGTTTTTCATTTTAATAGTGTTTTAGGCAAATTTTATCCGTTTTGAACTGGGCGGATCGGAAAAATCCGTGTCAGCAATTTACATTTCGTCGATTTTCAATTATACAGTAATTTTGACACGATAATTAGGACATGCACATGTAAAACATTCATTCTGTTAGTCATTTTGTCTCTATTTGGTCCCTTAATACTAACTAAGGGTTTTTAATCTGGCGTTTTGTGAGAGTGGGGTCCCAGAAAGTAGATAAGTCTTACGACGGCCATAGATAAGTACCAACGTTATGTAGTAAAATTGAAGGATAAGTACCAACGCATTTCAGAAATATAGCTCTTTTATGTTGTAACTTCATCAGAACAGGGAATTTAAGCTAAATTTTGCAACAAAACCACGTCTAACTAGGTTTTTTATACAGTGTATTATATACTTTCAGTACAAGTGATATAGAGAAATTCTTTGCTACTTCTGCACTGAAAGATTTGATATTTTATCAAAAATAACTAGTTATAACTAAGTACTAGTATATAATATATTTTTCTGGCGTATGTTATTTTCTTGAGTATATGAACAGCCTCTTTAATTTGTAATCTTAGTAATATACTTTCATTGTATTATATTATAACAGGACCTGTGCATCCTTTCATATACGCAAAGAAGAGAGGCAACTGTATGTTATTCTACGATAAAATACAGCTGTTCCATTAATTCCCCGGGTATATTTCATACGTTGAAAGCGCCGCATTACATGACGTCACTTGGCAAATATACGTCACGAAGACAACCTCAACAGTAATTTTAATGAAATGTTAATTACAACAAACTTGCAATACTCCCAAACCTTGCACTCCCAGTACTTGCACATGGTAAGGTAGTAATGAATAGTTTCTTTGAGTTTTTTCACTTTGATAACGCACTCTTATAATTACACATAGTAGCAATGAACAGTTTATCTGTGTTGTAATGCACGCTAATGCAAACGCATCCCATACATGTGAGTAATTCTATTTCTGTGCTGATGTGTACTTTAGCACGTCGTGCTACAAACATTAATAATTTATGTAATCAATTTGTAAGGCATGTCAAGGATTCGCGTAGCACACATTGGGAAGAATGTGTCTGGTAAAAAAAACGGTCATGGCGTGTTTACGTCTCCATGACAACTCTTTTTTTGAATATTGTTTTAACACTCGTGACTTGGTGTGTTATTATGTTAAACTTTGTTCCCAGTTCCTATCCAGAAATAATGCTATTTTCTCTCGGCAGCTATTTTACGCTTGCGTAAAACCTTGCTTGTTCTGTTTGATAAAAAAATCCATTATGAGCAGTGAACATAATAAGATATAGAGATTACTTAACTGCTGGGATCGATTATAGGGAAATCCTTCATGAGATGGTAGACGTGTGGGTTTTTTTCACGAACGAGCGTATGCGAGTGAGTAAAGTTTAATGAGTAACGTTTTTTTCACTGAGAAATCCCAATCTTTCAGCGATAAAAATGTAAAAAATAAATATTAGCTTACTTATCTCAATTATTAATCTTTTAAAATGTTTACAAAAAGACGCAGATTGAGAAAATTAACAAAGGGGAGTAATCATGTAATTTATGAGAACAAGTATATATGTAACCTACTCAGTTCCTAACAATATTCATGCATCTTATTTGTTTCAATAACAATTATGTATTGGGCGCGAGCACAACTGCCTATTGAATAATCTTTGGCTCGAATAGTCTCGGAGCCAATTAAGATAACATTGTTCTGATTACAATTAATTGAATTGAATGTTGTTTAACGGCTCATCGACACAGTATATGTTATTTAGAGCCGCCCCAGAGGGAGGAGAAGGATACATAGGAATCCGGGAACCCTGCCCTACTCTTATTATCGAATAGATTCCTATGGTTCTTTAACGTGTTCGGAGGATAGACCGATACATGGGACCACCTGGTATACGTTCCCATCCGACGGACGAGGCTAAGGGAAAGTGTCTTGCCCAAGAACACACCGACAAAACTCAGTGACACCACGGAGGATTGAATCCGAGGCTTCCGGTTACAAATCCGCCGCGCTACCGACTGCCAGAGAGAGGGGAAGGATACATAGGAATGCGGGAACCTGCCCTACTCTTACTATCGAATAGATTCCAAAGCTTACAATGGTTATTTAACATGCTCGGAGGATAGTCTGAAACTGAACCGTTTGTTAACGTCCCCGTCCGACGGACGAGGCTGAGGGAAAGTTTCTTGAACAACGGGGCCAGTTACAAGTCCAACGCGCTATTCACTTGGAAAGCCAGCCCCGATGCGCTAACACAATTACATTTGTTGAAAAATACAACTGAATATATGTGGATATGCCGAGATTTAAGCTTATAATTCCGAATTCCTTTTATTACAGATGTTCTATCTGAAAGCATTAGTATTACTTATTCCCGGTGGGGTCGGGTCCCGGGGTTTTCAACCGCACTCCCTATAAGTACCGGCAAAGTTCTAGGAAAGTATGCCATTAAGTAAGGGAAAACACTATCGGTAAGTATCTAAGAAGCTAGAAGCTTACAGGGGTATCAAATAAGAAAACAAATGCGTTTGTGCTGTTATAAACGCCCGCTTTCATACTTATCCATAGTCTTCGTTTAACCTTATCTGAACAAATGTTTAGCCGTCGTAAGACTTATCCACTTTCTGGGACTCCTCTCTCACAAAACGCCAATTTAAAAACCCTTAGTTAGTATTAAGGGATCGAATAAAGACAAAATGACTAACATAATGAATGTTTTACATGTGCATGTCGTTATTATCGTGTCAAAATGACTGTATAATTGAAAAATCGACGAAATGTCAATTGTTGACACGCATTTTTCCAATCCACCCAGTTCAAAACGTATAAAATTGCTTAAAGCAATACTAAAATGAAAAACATAATATATGGATGTGAAGAAAAATATTCAGGGAATATAACAAAGCAAAAACTAATTATATAACGAATATAATATTTATATAATTGACAAATATTGAGCGTACATGTAATGTGGCGCGTCTTGCCTGTACCCGCGTATGGCCTTATCCGACCCGCGTTCATATTATACGGATACCGGGGGTGAAGAACCAGCTTCAGGTTTATCATATACATGACCAGTAATTAACTACGGGTATCTTGTCAAATAAGCCGCCAAATTAGGCGCCGTTGTATTTGACGAGTGCAATATGCAATTAGGGAATTTATGACTCGACTATGTTATCAATCAAGCCAAGCCGCCAGTTGAAAAGTTTTATATTTCTCATTCACATTATGAGATATACACAGCAGTAGCGCGGAACAGGTTACACTGTCATTAATTTCAACAAAAACACCAGTAATACGCGACCGGTTTATTCTAACGGTCAAACTGGTTTTGTGTCGAAATGTACAGGTAAGCGCTAAGCACGTTATCGATCGGAAGACCCATTTTATCGATAGACACCGAGATCTCGTGCTTTCTATGCGAGAGTCCAAGCGATTTCATCATTATTGCTTATCCTTTTTATGGACAAATACTTGCAGATTGTTAATATCGATAAAAGCTCAGACAAGTTCAAAAACCAGCCAGATCGGACCAGTAACAGTGGAGTTATGGCCCTTGATTTAGTTAAAAATGCCATATTTTGCCTCGTTCAAACAATAGGGCCTTCATTTTTCATCGGATCTTTACCAAACTTTACCAGATTGTTAATATCAATGAAAGCCATATCGGACCAGCAACAGCAGAGTTATGGCCCTTGAATTAGTTAAAAATGCTATATTTTGCCTTGTTAAGATGATAGGCCTTCATTTTTCAGTCGACCTTTACCAAACTTTACCAGATTGTAAATATCAATGAAAGCTCGAGTTCGAAAACCAGCCAGATCGGACCAGTAACAGAAGAGTTCTGAATTTTGAATTAGTTAAAAATGCTATATTTTGCCTCGTTAAGACAATAGGGTCTTCATTTTTCATCCGATCATTTTTAGCTCTACTGGCCAAAGGCTGTCTGTTAGCAATTTTATAAAATCAACATCTCCTCTGAAACCGCTTCAAGGATTTTGATGAAACTTCATCACAATGTTACTTGGGAGGGCCCCTCTCAGATTTGTTTTTTTCACCAGTCATCCAAGATAGCCGCCATGGCTAAAACTAGGTCAAATTTAAGGAATTTTCAAACAACATCTAAGACGAAACCACTTATTCCATTATTGTGAAATACCATAAAAAGTTCCTTGGGGTGGCCTCTTTCAAGTTTGTGTTTTTCGTTATCGTCGAATAATCAAAATGGCCGCCACAGCGACCAAAAGTTTACATAGAGTTATATAAGGAAAACATTAAACATGACATCTTCTCTGAAACCGCTTGAAGGATTTTGATGAAACTTAAATCACAATGATATTTGGGATAGTCCCTCTCAGGTTGTTTCTAAGATGGCCGCCATGGCTAAAACTAGATCAATTTAAGGAAATTTCAAACGACATCTCCTCCAAAACCACTTATTCCATTCTTGTGAAATATCATATACATGTTCCTTGGGTTGGCCTCTATCAAGTTTGTGTTTTTCTTTTTCGTCGAATAATCAAAATGGCCACCACGGCCAAAGTTTACATAGAGTTATATAGGAAAAGGTTAAAAATGACATCTTCTCTGAAACCTCTTGAAGGATTTTGATGAAACTTAATCAACATGATATTTGGGATAGTCCCTCTCAGATTTGTGTTTTTCGCGGCCGCCAGTCATTCAAGATGGCCGCCATGTCTAAAACTAGGTCAAATTTAAGGAATTTTCAAACGACATCTCCGAAACCACTTATTCCATTCTTGTGAAATATCATAAACATGTTCCTTGGGTAAGCCTCTATCAAGTTTGTGTTTTTCGCTATCGTCGAATAATCAAAATGGCCACCACAGCGACCCAAAGTTTATATAGAGTTATATAGGAAAACGTTAAAAATTACATCTTCTCTGAAACCGCTTGAAGGATTTTGATGGAACTTAATCACAATGATCTTTGGGTTAGTCCACCTGCAACTACAGGTCCACTTGGGCCTCTTGTTCATCTGATCTTTACCAAAGTTTTACTTTTTCTGTTTTACTCTTATTTTTATATTGTTTTTTTAGCTCTATTGATCAGAGATCAGCAGAGCTTATGCCATGGTGCATCGTCCGTCTGTCTGTCTGTCCGTCCGTAAACGTTTTTTTGTAGCGACTACTCCTCTGAAACTACTGAATGGATTTTCATGAAACTTTACAGAAATGTTGCCCATGAAGTCTAGTTGATCCTAGCAAAAATTCATGTTGATGTAAAATCCAAGATGGCCGCCAAATCTACTTCTTGAAAACTCTAGTGATATTGATATGGGACTTTTACTTAAATGATCAGCATGACATGATGTTGGTCCTTGTCGAAAATCGTTTTGATTCGACGTTAAACATGGCTGCCAGCGGCCATCTTTGTTTACATAGAGTTATATAATGAAAACTTGTAGCGACTACTCCTCTGAAACTACCTTACGAATTTTCATGAAACTTCACAGGAATGTTGCTCTTGATGTCTTATTGATCCTAGCAAAATTTCAGGTCGGCCGGAAATTCAAGATGGCCGCCACGGCTAAATATCGATTTTCAAATTTCAAGTTTGTAGAGACTACTTCTTGAAAACTATAAAGTATATTGATATGGGACTTTTTCTAAAATGATCAGCATGACATGATGTTGGTCCTTGTCAAAAATCGTTTTGATTCGAC
>JAWPHD010011362.1:0-84605 GCA_037043455.1 Cyrtodaria siliqua
CAAGAACGGACATGTAGTTCTTGGGCAGAAGCGATTTTGATCTTCTTTCGTTTTCTACGTTACTGTGACGTCATTAATGACGTCAGCTAAAAATAAACTTCAAGTTCGTATTTGCAGTCATAAGTTCTACGAAACTGACAAATTTTACGTGTCTACGTCAATTTTTCAAATTTTACCGTCATTGACGTCATCGTATTTTGGTTCCTATGGCAACCATTTACCAACGTTGCGTTTTGAGTGGACTTTATTTTTGAAAAGTAAATTGAAAGGCCTTACAAATGGTACATATGTTCTTGATAACAATTTCAACCGTTACTGAGATATAGGTGGTTATTGGTGTTTACACCTATCGCTTACCTATGACCTTGACCTTTGACCTGGTGACCTGATTTTCCAGACTTGGTCAAGGTCACATAGTGGCACATATATGAGGGCATTGTTGGCGCTAGCTGGTTCGGTTTTCGAACTATACTTAGAAGTTTCTATTTTAGCCTGTTTAAAATTAAACCACTCTGGCCGCCATATTTGATGACGTCATCAAATATTTTTCACACGATCGATAGAAGATGATGAAAACATGATTGTGGTAAAGTTTCAAAATGGTCATGCAATAATTGTATTTTTGACGATTTTTTCCAGTTTTTAAGCGTCTGGCGTCTCTGACGCCATCACGTTATGACGTCATGACCCCGCATGACCTTCCTTCTGCACAACTAGACCATCACCTTTACAATCTGTGAACGTTTCATTCAAATCCGACCATAAATGTCTGAGATCTAGCGCGAACAAGATTTTCATCATGACGTCACTGGCGGCCATCTTGGTTGACGTCATGACCCTAAAAAGCTTCGCGGCACTATTCCAGAATGAGCTCTATCACTGTGTAAACT
Source organism: Cyrtodaria siliqua (assembly GCA_037043455.1). Lineage (NCBI taxonomy): Eukaryota > Metazoa > Mollusca > Bivalvia > Adapedonta > Hiatellidae > Cyrtodaria > Cyrtodaria siliqua. The sequence goes on from JAWPHD010011362.1 coordinate 891, forward strand.
TTGGAGGCCGTGCGACCAGTCTTACTATGAAAAGTGGCGGTCAGAAGAATAAAGTCAAAATCTTGCCGAACAACAACAATAGGTCTTTCCACTGGAAGGTGGAAAGCCCTAATAATGGTTTCGCGTATCTGTACGTGCGTGCAAGACGGGTACTGCGTTACGCCCGACACTGAATATTTAGGTCTGAGTTATGTGTCATCTTCACGTGTATACACACGTCCCACCCATACGCACCTTACTTGGCGAAGTTTCATCATTATCAGACTGGAAATCTTTAGGAAGAGAAGCGTGAACAAGGTATTTCTTAGATATTCACTGGCGGCCATATTGAATGTCGCCGCGACCCGAAAAATTGCAATGCACAACTACAAGATAAGTACATTATTTTGACAAAGATTCACCAAGAACGGACATGTAGTTCTTGGGCAGAAGCGATTTTGATCTTCTTTCGTTTCTACGTTACTGTGACGTCATTAATGACGTCAGCTAAAAATAAACTTCACGTTCGTATTTGCAGTCATAAGTTCTACGAAACTGACAAATTTTACGTGTCTACGTCAATTTTTCAAATTTTACGTCATTGACGTCATCGTTTTTTGGTTCCTATGGCAACCATTTACCAACGTTGCGTTTTGAGTGGACTTTATTTTTGAAAAGTAAATTGAAAGGCCTTACAAATGGTACATATGTTCTTGATAACAATTTCAACCGTTACTGAGATATAGGTGGTTATTGGTGTTTACACCTATCGCTTACCTATGACCTTGACCTTTGACCTGGTGACCTGATTTTCCCAGACTTGGTCAAGGTCACATAGTGGCACATATATGAGGGCATTGTTGGCGCTAGCTGGTTCGGTTTTCGAACTATACTTAGAAGTTTCTATTTTAGCCTGTTTAAAATTAAACCACTCTGGCCGCCATATTTGATGACGTCATCAAATATTTTTCACACGATCGATAGAAGATGATGAAAACATGATTGTGGTAAAGTTTCAAAATGGTCATGCAATAATTGTATTTTTGACGATTTTTTCCAGTTTTTAAGCGTCTGGCGTCTCTGACGCCATTACGTTATGACGTCATGACCCCGCATGACCTTCTTGCACAACTAGACCATCACCTTTACAATCTGTGAACGTTTCATTCAAATCCGACCATAAATGTCTGAGATCTAGCGCGAACAAGATTTTCATCATGACGTCACTGGCGGCCATCTTGGTTGACGTCATGACCCTAAAAGCTTCGCGGCACTATTCCAGAATGAGCTCTATCACTGTGTAAACTTTGGAGGCCGTGCGACCAGTCTTACTATGAAAAGTGGCGGTCAGAAGAATAAAGTCAAAATCTTGCCGAACAACAACAATAGGTCTTTCCACTGGAAGGTGGAAAGCCCTAATAATGGTTTCGCGTATCTGTACGTGCGTGCAAGACGGGTACTGCGTTACGCCCGACACTGAATATTTAGGTCTGAGTTATGTATCATCTTCACGTGTATACACACGTCCCACCCATACGCACCTTACTTGGCGAAGTTTCATCATTATCAGACTGGAAATCTTTAGGAAGAGAAGCGTGAACAAGGTATTTCTTAGATATTCACTGGCGGCCATATTGAATGTCGCCGCGACCCGAAAAATTGCAATGCACAACTACAAGATAAGTACATTATTTTGACAAAGATTCACCAAGAACGGACATGTAGTTCTTGGGCAGAAGCGATTTTGATCTTCTTTCGTTTCTACGTTACTGTGACGTCATTAATGACGTCAGCTAAAAATAAACTTCACGTTCGTATTTGCAGTCATAAGTTCTACGAAACTGACAAATTTTACGTGTCTACGTCAATTTTTCAAATTTTACGTCATTGACGTCATCGTATTTTGGTTCCTATGGCAACCATTTACCAACGTTGCGTTTTGAGTGGACTTTATTTTTGAAAAGTAAATTGAAAGGCCTTACAAATGGTACATATGTTCTTGATAACAATTTCAACCGTTACTGAGATATAGGTGGTTATTGGTGTTTACACCTATCGCTTACCTATGACCTTGACCTTTGACCTGGTGACCTGATTTTCCCAGACTTGGTCAAGGTCACATAGTGGCACATATATGAGGGCATTGTTGGCGCTAGCTGGTTCGGTTTTCGAACTATACTTAGAAGTTTCTATTTTAGCCTGTTTAAAATTAAACCACTCTGGCCGCCATATTTGATGACGTCATCAAATATTTTTCACACGATCGATAGAAGATGATGAAAACATGATTGTGGTAAAGTTTCAAAATGGTCATGCAATAATTGTATTTTTGACGATTTTTTCCAGTTTTTAAGCGTCTGGCGTCTCTGACGCCATCACGTTATGACGTCATGACCCCGCATGACCTTCTTGCACAACTAGACCATCACCTTTACAATCTGTGAACGTTTCATTCAAATCCGACCATAAATGTCTGAGATCTAGCGCGAACAAGATTTTCATCATGACGTCACTGGCGGCCATCTTGGTTGACGTCATGACCCTAAAAGCTTCGCGGCACTATTCCAGAATGAGCTCTATCACTGTGTAAACTTTGGAGGCCGTGCGACCAGTCTTACTATGAAAAGTGGCGGTCAGAAGAATAAAGTCAAAATCTTGCCGAACAACAACAATAGGTCTTTCCACTGGAAGGTGGAAAGCCCTAATAATGGTTTCGCGTATCTGTACGTGCGTGCAAGACGGGTACTGCGTTACGCCCGACACTGAATATTTAGGTCTGAGTTATGTATCATCTTCACGTGTATACACACGTCCCACCCATACGCACCTTACTTGGCGAAGTTTCATCATTATCAGACTGGAAATCTTTAGGAAGAGAAGCGTGAACAAGGTATTTCTTAGATATTCACTGGCGGCCATATTGAATGTCGCCGCGACCCGAAAAATTGCAATGCACAACTACAAGATAAGTACATTATTTTGACAAAGATTCACCAAGAACGGACATGTAGTTCTTGGGCAGAAGCGATTTTGATCTTCTTTCGTTTCTACGTTACTGTGACGTCATTAATGACGTCAGCTAAAAATAAACGTCACGTTCGTATTTGCAGTCATAAGTTCTACGAAACTGACAAATTTTACGTGTCTACGTCAATTTTTCAAATTTTACGTCATTGACGTTATCGTATTTTGGTTCCTATGGCAACCATTTACCAACGTTGCGTTTTGAGTGGACTTTATTTTTGAAAAGTAAATTGAAAGGCCTTACAAATGGTACATATGTTCTTGATAACAATTTCAACCGTTACTGAGATATAGGTGGTTATTGGTGTTTACACCTATCGCTTACCTATGACCTTGACCTTTGACCTGGTGACCTGATTTTCCCAGACTTGGTCAAGGTCACATAGTGGCACATATATGAGGGCATTGTTGGCGCTAGCTGGTTCGGTTTTCGAACTATACTTAGAAGTTTCTATTTTAGCCTGTTTAAAATTAAACCACTCTGGCCGCCATATTTGATGACGTCATCAAATATTTTTCACACGATCGATAGAAGATGATGAAAACATGATTGTGGTAAAGTTTCAAAATGGTCATGCAATAATTGTATTTTTGACGATTTTTTCCAGTTTTTAAGCGTCTGGCGTCTCTGACGCCATCACGTTATGACGTCATGACCCCGCATGACCTTCTTGCACAACTAGACCATCACCTTTACAATCTGTGAACGTTTCATTCAAATCCGACCATAAATGTCTGAGATCTAGCGCGAACAAGATTTTCATCATGACGTCACTGGCGGCCATCTTGGTTGACGTCATGACCCTAAAAGCTTCGCGGCACTATTCCAGAATGAGCTCTATCACTGTGTAAACTTTGGAGGCCGTGCGACCAGTCTTACTATGAAAAGTGGCGGTCAGAAGAATAAAGTCAAAATCTTGCCGAACAACAACAATAGGTCTTTCCACTGGAAGGTGGAAAGCCCTAATAATGGTTTCGCGTATCTGTACGTGCGTGCAAGACGGGTACTGCGTTACGCCCGACACTGAATATTTAGGTCTGAGTTATGTATCATCTTCACGTGTATACACACGTCCCACCCATACGCACCTTACTTGGCGAAGTTTCATCATTATCAGACTGGAAATCTTTAGGAAGAGAAGCGTGAACAAGGTATTTCTTAGATATTCACTGGCGGCCATATTGAATGTCGCCGCGACCCGAAAAATTGCAATGCACAACTACAAGATAAGTACATTATTTTGACAAAGATTCACCAAGAACGGACATGTAGTTCTTGGGCAGAAGCGATTTTGATCTTCTTTCGTTTCTACGTTACTGTGACGTCATTAATGACGTCAGCTAAAAATAAACTTCACGTTCGTATTTGCAGTCATAAGTTCTACGAAACTGACAAATTTTACGTGTCTACGTCAATTTTTCAAATTTTACGTCATTGACGTCATCGTATTTTGGTTCCTATGGCAACCATTTACCAACGTTGCGTTTTGAGTGGACTTTATTTTTGAAAAGTAAATTGAAAGGCCTTACAAATGGTACATATGTTCTTGATAACAATTTCAACCGTTACTGAGATATAGGTGGTTATTGGTGTTTACACCTATCGCTTACCTATGACCTTAACCTTTGACCTGGTGACCTGATTTTCCCAGACTTGGTCAAGGTCACATAGTGGCACATATATGAGGGCATTGTTGGCGCTAGCTGGTTCGGTTTTCGAACTATACTTAGAAGTTTCTATTTTAGCCTGTTTAAAATTAAACCACTCTGGCCGCCATATTTGATGACGTCATCAAATATTTTTCACACGATCGATAGAAGATGATGAAAACATGATTGTGGTAAAGTTTCAAAATGGTCATGCAATAATTGTATTTTTGACGATTTTTTCCAGTTTTTAAGCGTCTGGCGTCTCTGACGCCATCACGTTATGACGTCATGACCCCGCATGACCTTCTTGCACAACTAGACCATCACCTTTACAATCTGTGAACGTTTCATTCAAACCCGACCATAAATGTCTGAGATCTAGCGCGAACAAGATTTTCATCATGACGTCACTGGCGGCCATCTTGGTTGACGTCATGACCCTAAAAGCTTCGCGGCACTATTCCAGAATGAGCTCTATCACTGTGTAAACTTTGGAGGCCGTGCGACCAGTCTTACTATGAAAAGTGGCGGTCAGAAGAATAAAGTCAAAATCTTGCCGAACAACAACAATAGGTCTTTCCACTGGAAGGTGGAAAGCCCTAATCAAAATTAAAAGTATGGGGGCTTATATTGCCCACAGTTGAACATTTAATTCAAATATAAATGTATGGGGCTTATATTGCTAAAGGTTGTACACATAATTCAAATATAAATGAATAAGGGCTTATATTGTCAACAGTTGTACATATAATTCAAATATAAATGTCTGGGGGCTTATATTGCTAACAGTTGTACATAGAATTCAAATATAAATATATTGGGGCTTATATATCTAACAGTTTTACATATGACTCAAATATAAATGTATGGGAACTTATATTGCTTACAGTTGTACATACAAATCAAATATAAATGTATTGGGCTTATATTGCTAACAGCTGTACATATAATTCAAATATAAATGTACATCGGCTTATATTGCTAACAGTTGTACATATAATTCAAATATAAATGTACGTTGGCTTATATTGCTAAAAGTTGTACACTTAATTTAAATATAAATGCATAGGGGCTTATATTGCCAACAGTTATACATATAATTCAAATATAAATCTATGTGGCTTATATTGCTAACAGGTGTACATATAATTCAAATATAAATGTATGGGAGCTTATATTGCTAACAGTTGTACATATAATGCAAATATAAATTCATGGGAACTTATATTGCTTACAGTTGTACATACAATTCAAATATAAATATATGCGGGCTTATATTGCTAACAGTTGTACATACAATTCAAATATATATGTACGTTGGCTTAATATTGCTTAAAGTTATACATATAATTCAAATATAAATGTATGGGGGCTTATATTGCCAACAGTTTTACATATAATTCAAATATAAAAGTATGGGGTTTATGTTGCTAACAGTTGTACATATAATACAAATATAAATGTATGGGCCAATATTGCTAACAGTTGTACATATAATACAAATATAAATTAATAGGGGCTTATATTGCCAACAGTTGTATATATAATTCATATATAAATGTATGGGGACTTGTATTGTTAACAGTTGTACATATAATTCAAATATAATTGTATGAGGCCTATATAGCTAAAAGTTGTACATGTAATTCAGATATAAATGTATAGGGGATTATAGTGTTAACTATAGTTCATATAATTTAAATAAATTGAAGTATCTTTTAAGATCGGATTTGATCAAAACTTTCATAAATTTTAGATTTCAGGGTCTAGTTGTGCAAGAACGTTAACACGTGTCTCTACATCATGACGTCTTGACGTCAAACACGTCACAATGCTATTAAAAAACTTTTTTTTCAATGATCGCATTTGTTAAGTTGTTTTACTATGAAATCAATCAGTGTAACGCTGACAGTTTTAACAACATGACGTCATCCAAAATGGCCACATCGCTGACCGTTGTGACGTCATGATGTCATCCAATTTGGAAATCCCGTGTTTGATCAGGTTCCAGGCCCGTATTCATAAAGCAACTTAACTGTGAAATATTACTTAAGTCAAATTTTAAGATTATTTACATATTTTTAAATATCCTTATTAACATCTCACCATCTAAGATATGTATTTAGATGTAGGTTTTATTTATAAAAAACCTTATTGGAAATATTAAGAAAACATCTTAAATCGATAGTAAAAGGTGTTTAAAAAATTGATAACATTTTACTTAAGTTAAGATTTTGCTAAGAAGCTTTATGAATACGGACCCTGATCAAAATCTATTCATTCATAACAAGTGTCAAGCTCCAGATTATATGAGTTTTTATTCATAACAAGTGTCAAGCTCGAGATTATCTGAGTTTATATTCATAATATGTATCAAGCTCCAGATTATCAGCGAGTTGCATTTTGTTAGGATGTTTATTTTTATTTGCATGTTTATTTTTATTTGCATGGCTTTATGTCCATTTTATAAAAAATATTATGGAGTCTTAAGCCTATTAATTCTATCAGTAATGTTTGGTGAATTCGGGCACCGTACTTACAAAAAGATTTAATGTTTTTTTGTAAATATGTATTTCGAAATCGACTAAATCATGAAACTGCAGATGGCTGCGGCATTTTAACCTACTTCGTCCAGCTAGGTTCTGTTCTGTTTCTTGTTTATTTGTTTTTTTATCAAAATTATGGTCACTTTTACCCGTGTAGTTACCTTTGTTCCAACTATAAATTTGTATTTGTATGTTTTAGTAAATACTACAGTAAAGTTTATTTTCAATGTGTGGGACAGACATAGGGAAGTTGAATCAACAGGTAGTGCCTCTTATTAAGTTATTTTTCTCTGCAGTAGAAGGCGTTTTCTAGGTTCAGCCACTGACCCCTGATTATAGAATGTATGTCTGTTGTCAATTTCACCAAAGTCTTTAATATGTGTAATAGTTCCTTTATATTTTCCTTCCTTGACTATTGGAGGCAATATTTTGGAAAGAAAACTTTCCCACAAGTAACTATCTTCTAATTTAATATGCATAGTAGGTCCCATAACACTTGTGACTTCCTACCATTGTAACATATTTAAAGCCGTTGTAACAGCTTGTCCGTCATTTGGCCTTTAACATTTTGTTGTTAACACTGTAGCACCTTCATTATATATCCGATCTTTACCAAACTTGGTCAGTGTCTTCATATCCAGTTTGATGCACCAGTTATTTCCGTTGATTTAATAAAAAATCCAATAGTTTGCCTTGTAAACACACTAGCACCTTCATTGTGCATCCGATATTTACCAAACTTGCTCAGAGTCTTTATATTAATGAACGGTCAGACAAGTTCGAAAACTATCCATACTGGATAATGAACGCCAGAGTTATTGTCCTTGATTTCATAGAAACTCCTATATTTTACTTTCTGAACACTAGTAGTCCCTTCATTTTGCATTCGATGTTTACCAAACTTGGCCAAAATCTTTATATTAATGGAAGCTTGAACAAGTTCAAAAACACCCATATCGGATAATAAACGCAAAAGCTATTGCCCTTGATTTAATGGAAAATCCTATATTTTGCCCTGTGAACTCTTAATATAGCCCCCTCATTGTGCATCCGGTCTTTACCAAACTTGGTCACAGTTCTTATATTAACGAAAGCGTCTACCATACTGAAAACTATAAAACTACATATATCGTTTAATAAACACGATAGTTATTCCCTTGATTTAAAGACAATGTCCTATATTTGCCTCTTGAACATATTTTTCATTCGATCTTTAAATTTAGTCAATATATTTATATTAATAAAAGCTTGGACAAGTTCAAAACCAGTTGAATCAGACTATACACATCAGAGTTATAGCCCTTGATTTTTAAAAAAAATAGTTTTTCAGCAGGCCTTAGACTATTCAAGTCAATAGAGAGATACAGGCCCTCTTGTGCATATTGTTCCCGGAAGACTACTTAATACACGCCACCCTGTAAATGACATAATTTTAGACATGGAAGTCATCTTGAGTGACAGTTTGGCCATAAAACACAAATCTGTCTATCCATCCGCAATTTCATAAAATATTATTCTAGTCTAGATTTAAAACTGTTTTCACCAAGTTAAAGGCTAAAACTATGTCAAATTAGTGGAACTTTTAAATGTCCAGCAATCGTGCAATTATTCATACAGTCTTTCCTATCAAACCTTGCATTCTCAGTACTTTCAGTACTTTGATTAGTACAATCACTGTTCAGTAATAATAATATTTTCAAATAAGACTTACTAACCTGAATATGTGGATTCGTTAATCCACTGTAAATACAAGCTTTTGAAATGAATAACATTTGTATATGGTATTGATGTGAGTTCCACGCTTTAGAGTCTGAACAGACAAACTATTTACTGAACAACTCACTATTCGGTCTTGGGGAATATAGTTTCCAATATGTACATTTGAATTTAGAGTAAATGTGTCTTTTAGATAAGCAGGAGCTTGATCATTAAATGTTTTAAACATCATGACTGATTTGTTTCTAATTTAAATCTTAAAGGTTTAACATAATCGTTTCGAAATCGTTATCAAGATTAAATGGTGTGTCCAGTTCCTATCATACAGATTTCAAGGCAACAGATTTCAAGGCAATTTTTATTTCCCATGTTCATAATACTGTTTGTATTGCACTATTTCATGACTTGTGTAGCTTTTAAGAAGATTATATTTCTAAATGTACTTAATTTAGGGATGATTTGTTATAGTGGATTATAGTTGTTGATGGTCCTGTCGAGAAAGCAAAACCAATGCAAATTGGTAACAATTGCCTGTGACTATCTTGATTATATTTTGAATTGGTCTTTAACGGCTCATCAACACATTATGGGTAATTTCAAGCTGCCCCAGAGAGTGGTATCTTCCTCTTCCCTTAGCCTCGTCCGTCGGATAGGAACGTAAACCTGGCGAGCTCGTGTATCAGAGTATAATAAGGGAATGAAATGAGACATTTGGAAATCAACAAACACACAAAATACACACAAAATATTGCAGACTCAGTTTGTGCATGAACGGTATTGAAAAAATGCTTGCTACCGTTGCCCTCTAGACCCGTGTTGAGCAGATAACAGTATTTAAAATTTAAAATAAAATAAAAAAGTACGAACATGTGAGCCAATCCGAAGATGGTATGCATATCTCCTCTGACCACGTTAAAATAAACATATATTCGTTAGTAAGAGTAGGGAACAGTTCCCGGATTGTCATGTGTTCTTCCGCTTTCAATGGGGCAGCTTGAAATGACCTAACTGCTGATGAACCTGAGAGTAGGGAACAGTTCCCAGATTGTCATGTGTTCTTTCACTTTCTATGGGGAAGCTTGAAATGACCTGACTACTGATGAGCTGGTAATATGATCAGGTAAATTTCTCTGCAAAAAACAGAGGCTTGTGATATGGTCTTCTTAGTCTCTCTGTAAATGGCAATGCTATTGTCTGGTAATATGATCAAGTTTTTCTCTCTGTAAATGGCAATGGCATTGTCTGGTTATATGATCAGGTTAGTCTCTCTTTGAATTGCAGTGACATTGTCTGGTTATATGATCAGGTTAATCTCTCTGTAAATTGCAATAACATTGCCTGGTTATATGATCAGGTTAGTCTCTCTTTAAATTGCAATGACACTGTAAATTGCAATGAAATTGTCTGGTTATATGATCAGGTTAGTCTCTATGTAAATTGCAATGAAATTATCTGGTTATTTGATAAGGTTAGTCTCTCTTTAAATTGCAATGTCATTGTCTAGTTATATGATCAGATTTGTCTCTCTGTAAATGGGAATGTCATTGCCTGGTAATATGATCAAGTTAGTCTCGTCGCTCTGTAAATGGCAATGGTATTGTCTGGTAATATGATCAAGTTAGTCTTTCTGGAAATGACAATGACATTGTCTGGGTATATGATCAGGTGTGTCTCTCTGTAAATTGCAATGAAATTGTCTGGTTATATGATCCGGTTAGTCTCTCTTTAAATTGTAATGGCATTGTCTGGTTATATGATCAGGTTTGTCTCTCTGTAAATGGGAATGCCATTGTCTGGTAATATGATCAAGTTAGTCTCTCTGTAAATGGCACTGGTATTGTCTGGTTATATTATCAAGTTAGTCTTTCTGTAAATGGCAATGACATTGTCTGGTAATATGGTCAGATCAGTCTCCCTGTAAATGGCAATGACATTGTCTGGTAATATGATCAGATCAGTCTCCCTGTAAATGACAATGACATTGTTTGGTAATAGGATCAGGTTAGTCTCGATGTAAATGGCAATGACATTGTCTGGTAATTTCTTTATACATTACAATTCCATATACAAAAACGTTTATTTTAATTGATTATTAGCTCTATTGGTCGAAAAGCCAGTCGAGGTCATGAAATGGAGCGTTGTCAGTCGTTGTCCTTGGACATTGCCGTCCGCTATCTTATTCTTAAGAACACAGTTACTTTTGTCGATTTTCTCGGATGTTCGACGTATTTGATTTAATACTTCTTCAATAAGATCTCGGACGAGTTCAGAAATGACCAAACATCGAGCATGCGTTAGAGTGTTAATCATACCGTACTTGTATGGTGGAATTATGGGCGATGGGAATATACGGTAACAGCTGCATTAAGAGACAGCTAGAGCAGGGAAGAGCATTCTCGGTCATTACACAGGTGGTATTTTACTTGCATTAATGATGCATTTTAATTTAAATTTAATATTGGGAACTGAAACAATGGTCATTTAAATCAAATTGTCTCTTAATAGCAATGGTCCGCTGAGCAGGTTTGATCTCAAGGATAATTTGTGTTGTGTTATTTATTGTTAATAGCCGATAAAATACCTCACACCATTTTACCTTGCTGCCGCTTAACAACGTTGTGCAACCAAAACGATCGCAAACACTTAAATATCTTTTTTTCTTTAAACAGACAGATTAAATAAAATGTCTGCACGACCTGTGTATAATTTATTATTTCGCTGGATGAGGAAAACTTTTACAGGATAAAAGATTTTAAGTCTTTCCTATGTCAATAAACACTTGCAAAGATAACAGTTGATATGTTGTTTGCACAATCGATAAAAACTTTATCTTCGTTTGAAAGACTGATTAGTTTGTACCTGCGTAAGATAAACACTAAAACTATTTTATTATTTATTCACAAGAATAATAACATTTTTGTTAAAAGTAATTACTATATAGTAGATATATGTAACGCTTCTGTTACTGCAGAAATACAGTATACTGTATGTTTTAACGTCACTTTTAAAAATATTTAAATCATTTCACAGCGGTTTCTACTTATACAAGCAAGCTCAATGCTCAGCTTTATAGTACTTACACACTGAAATGTCACATTCTACTGACACAAGCCTGATGGCCTAGCAGTCCTAGAACTACTCTCTATATGCTGAACGTCAGGCAAGGGAGCTACTAGTGCGATTTGTATGAAGTCTTCGGCATGACCTGGCTGGCTATTGAACACTTGACATCCCCATGCCAGGCGGTGCTCAACCACCACGTCATCACAGTGGTAGAAAAACAGTAGTGTGTGGTGCGTGCGTGCGTTGCGCGTGTGCGTGCGTGCGCGAGTTTAGTGTGTTAATCACATTGTCATTGTATTTTTTGTGCTCTCAATGGTTTATTGCACGGCTTTGATATGCCGTGCCCCTTTTGGTATCTTAAGAATGTGCAATGGGTTAGGAATTGACTATTTACCTTTCGGTTTACTGTGATGGATTAGCAACCTTTCGATTAAATGTTGTCGGATCAAACGGATCAAAGGAAACACATAGCTGTACAGCATTGTTTGTTCACGGCTTTTTAGGCTGTTGTACGATTTTTGTAGGCTGTTTAACAACAACTATTATTATTATAAATAGCTCGGAAATCATCACTTAGAACCTTTCGGTTTACAGTTGTCGGTTTTCGCTCGGCTTTTTACGTATACAGTAATGATAACAAATGTAACTAGATTTTGATCAGAACCTGATCAAACAGGCTTTCCTGTTTTTAATGGCGTTATTTTTATGAATATATTTTGAAATCTGACCAGCGATTTTAGACGAGAAAATATTTTGATATATTTGTAACGGTTTTTCTAAATAGCCATAAAGGAAACGGTTAGAACAAATTTGGCAGAGGGTCACAAAAACTCCATGCCTATAAAATTATTTTAAAATCTGACTAGTGACTTTACACGAGAAATTTAGAGAAACAACCCAGTTTGAACAAAATCACCAAATCACCATTTCTATAAAATTACGTCGATATCTGGCAATTGGTTTTAGACGAGATGTTTAAAGTTTTCTATAATAATATAGCCATATATGGAAAATACGCACCACCCTAGCGGCGATGTTTTTTGACGGATCGACTTGAACAATCTTGGTAGAAGTAAGGGTTTATAATAGACTTTTGGAATATAAAACTGCAGGACTATATCCCTATTTCCTATATTTCCCCTCTGTTTGCATGACAACCCGAGTTCTGGGTTGATTGCCAGATTTTGAATAACATTGAGAGATAACCACCCAGAAAGCGTTCCTGTGAAGTGTTACAAAATTTCGCCCAGTGGTTTCAGAGATGTTGTTTAAATGTTTATGATGACGGAAGACAACAGCGACGGACGAAATTTAAAGCTTCCATTCCATATAAGCTACCTACCCATAAAGTTTCATTCCAATATCTCATTCCTAATTAAAGTTATTGAGCGGAAACCATTTTTCTATTTTTAGTAAATTCCCAGTTTTTAAAACATACATATATATGACACACGCAGGAAATAAGAAGATATCTATTAAATTTCTAAATAGAATTATATTCCACTAAAAAAATTCTCAGAATTGACTAGTGGATCTAGTTTATTCCCAATTTTGGCCCCAGTTGTGGCGTTCACGACTATATTTTTCCCAACTGGAGGGACCCCGCCACCATTTCCAAAATATCAAAAAGGAACACTGGAGCTAGATCTCAAACAATTATAGTCGGATTTGAATGAAACTTTCACAGATTGTAGGGTTCAGGATCTAGTTGTGCAAGAACGTAAAAACGTCTCTGTATTTAATAACGTCTTGACGTCAGTGATGTCACAATGTTATGAAAAGTTTTGTTTTTTTCAGTGATAGCATTTTTCATGTTTTTTTTTACTGTAAAATCCATCAGTGTCATTGTTTTAGTCGACGCTGACCGTTTTAACGTCATGACGTCATTCAAAATGGCCTACAATGACGTCATTTAATAAATATTGTAATCTCTCTATCTCCTTCATTTATGATCGGATTTCAATGCAACTTTCATAACCTTCAGGGAATTAGGTTGGGTTGTGAAAAAATGTCAAAAATGATCATGACGTCATCCAAGATGGCCGCCAGTGACGTCATGATACAAATATTGTTAGCGGTAGATCTCAAATATTTATAGTCGGATTTGAATGAAACTTTCACAGATTGTAGAGTTTATGATCTAGTTGTGCAAGAACGTAAACACGTGTCTCTATGTGATAACGTCTTGACGTCAGTGACGTCACAATGTTATGAAAAGCACTTTTTATTCATTAATTGCATTTTTCATGTTTTTTTACGTTTTAAAAAAGGTTGTCATTGTTTCAGTCGACGCTGACCGTTTTAACGTCATGAAGTCATTCAAAATGGCCGCCAATGACGTCATTTAAGAAATCTTGTAATCGCTATATCTTCTTCATTTAAGATCGGATTTCGATGCAACTTTCATAGCCTTTGGAGAATTAGGTTGGGTTGTGCAAGAATGTCATAAATGATCATGACGTCATCCAAGATGGCCGCCAGTGACGTCATGATACAAATTTTGTTATCGGTAGATCTCAAATATTTATAGTCGGATTTGAATGAAACTTTCACAGATTGTAGAGTTCAGGGTCTAGAATGTAAAAACGTGTCTCTAGGTAATAACGTGTTCACGTCAGTGATGTCATAATGTTATGAACATCCGTTTTTTTTCACTGATTTCATTTTTGAAGTTGTTTTACTGTATAATCCATCAATGTCATTTTCTCAGTCGAGGCTGACAGTTTTCACGTCATGACGTTATCCAAAATGGCCGCCCGCCAATGACGTCACTTAAGAAATGTTGTGATCGCTATATCTCCTTCATTTATTACAGAATGTTGATGCAACTTTCACAGCCTGTAAGGAATTAGGTTGAGTTGTGCAAGAATGTCACAAATTGTCAAGACGTCATCAAAGATGGCCGCCAGTGACGTCATAAATGAACTCTTGTTTTGTCTATATCTTCTCTATCTATTATCGCATTTAAATAAAACTTTCACAGATGTAGAGTTCAGGGTCCGGTTGTGCGAGAACGTCATACGGTATCCCGACGTCATGACGTCATGACGTCAGTGACGTCAAAATATTCAGAAAATCATATTTTCACTGATTGCATGTTCGAAGTTATTTTCGTGATAAATCAATCTGTGTCTTCATCTTCGACAACACTGACAGTTGTGACGTCATGACAGGAAAGCCCGTTTGATCAGGTCTCTGATCAAAATCTAGTTCTTATTATTATTCTTTTTCTTCTTCTTCTTCTTCTTCTTCTCCCCAGCACTTTTTATAGTACGACTGGTCGCACGGCCTCTAAATTTTACACAGTGATAGAGCTCAGTCTGGAATAGTGTCCCGAAGCTTTTGGGGTCATGACGTCATCCAAGATGGCCGCCAGTGACGTCATCAGACAAATCTTGTTATCGCTAGATCTCAAACATTTATAGTCGGATTTGATTGAAACTTTCACAGATTGTAGGATTCAGGGTCTAGTTGTGCTTGAATATAAAAAAGTGTCTCTATGCAATAACGTCTTGACGTCAGTGACGTCACAATGTTACGAAAAGTCCTTTTTTTTCAATGATTGCATTTTTCATGTTTTTTTACCTTAAAATCAATTAGTGTCATTGTTTCAATCGACTCTGACAGTTTTAACGTCATGACGTCATTCAAAATGGCCGCCAATGACGTCATTTAAGAAATCTTGTAATCGCTATATCTCCTTTATTTATGATCGGATTTTGATGCAACTTTCACAGCCTGTAGGAAAATAGGATGTGTTGTGCCAGAATGTCGAAAATTATCATGACGTCATCCAAGATGGCCGCCACTGACGTCATGATACAAATCTTGTTAGCGCAAGATCTCAAATATTTAAAGTCGGATTTGAATGAAACTTTCACAGATTGTAGAGTTCAGGGTCTAGTTGTGCTTGAATGTAAAAACCTGTCTCTATGTAATAACGTCTTGACGTCAGTGACGTCACAATGTTTCGAAAAGTCTTTTTTTTTCAATGATTGCATTTTTCATGTTTTTTTAGTGTACCATCCATCAGTGTCATTGTTTCAATCGACTCTGACAGTTTTAACGTCATGACGTCATTCAAAATGGCCGCCAATGACATCATTTAAGAAATCTTGTAATCGCTATATCTCCTTTATTTATGATCGGATTTTCATGCAACTTTCACAGCCTGTAGGGAAATAGGATGTGTTGTGCCAGAATGTCGAAAATTATCATGACGTCATCCAAGATGGCCGCCATTGACGTCATGATACAAATCTTGTTAGCTCAAGATCTCCAAAATTTATAGTCGGATTTGAATGAAACTATCACAGATTGTAGAGTTCAGGGTCTAGTTGTGCCTGAATGTAAAAACGTGTCTCTATATTATAACGTCCTTACGTCAGTGACGTCATAATATTATGAAAAATCCGTTTTTTTTACTGATTGCATATATTGAGGTATTTTAATGGAAAATTTATCAATGTCATTGTTTGAATAGACGCTGAGAGTTTTAACGTCATGACGTTATCCAAAATGGCCGCCAATGACGTCATTTAAGAAATCTTACAATCGCTATATCTCCTACATTTATTATCGGATTTTGATGCAACTTTCACAGCCTGCAGGGAATTAGGTTGAGTTATGGATGAATGTCAAAAATGGTCATGACGTCATCAAAGATGGACGCCAGTGACGTCAAGATAAAAATCTTGTAAGTGCTAGATCTCAACCATTTATAGTTGGATTTGAATTGAACTTTCTCAGCTTGTAGAGTTCAGGGTCTAGTTATGCAAAAAGATCAAAACGTGTCTCTATGTTATAACGTCTTGACGTCAGTGACGTTACAATGTTATTAAAAATACGTTTTCTTTACTGTTTGCATTTTTTAAGTTGTTTTACTGCAAAATCAACATAACGTTAGTAGTTTTAATGTTATGACGTCATCCAAAATGGCCGCCAATGACGTCATTATAGAAATATTATAATCGCTATATCTCCTTCATTTATGATCGGATCTTGATAAAACTTTCAAAGGACCCTACATTCAACGTCTGGTTGTGCAATAATGTCGAAGTTTGTTATGTCGTCATCAAAGATGGCCACCAGTGACGTCATAAAGGAAATCTTGTTAAGACTATATCTTCTCTATTTATGATCGGACTTGAACAAAACTTTCACAGATTGTAGATTACGAGATCTGGTTGTGCACAGATGTCATACGGTATCCCGACGTCATGACGTCAGTGACGTCAAAATATTCAGAAAATCGATTTGTTTACTGGTCCCATTTTCGAAGATATTTTCTTGATATATCAATCAGTTTCATCAGCTTAGACAACTCTGACAGTTGTGACGTCATGACGCCATTAAAATCAGGAAAGCCCGTTTGATCAGGTTTCTGATCAAAATCTAGTTATTATTATTCTTCTGTCAGCCATTTTTCATAGTAAGACTGATCTCACGGCCTCTAAATTTTACACAATGATATAGCTCAGGCTGGAATAGTGTCTCGAAACTTTTGGGATCATGACGTCATCCAAGATGGCCGCCACTGGATTTTTAGGAAAGTCTTGTTATACTGTATCTCATGCATTTACTATGGTATTTGAATGAAACTTTCACAGATTGTAGAGTTCAGCGTCTAGTTGTGCAAGAACGTCAAAATGAGTCTGTCTATGTTAGAAAGTATTGACGCCAGTGACGTCACAATGTTATGAAAATTCCGTTTTTTTCATTAAATGCATTTTTTAAGGAATTTCATCGGAAAATCCATCAGTGTCATTATATTAGTCGACGCTGACATTTTTAACGTCATGACGTCATCCAAAATGGCCGCCAATGACGTCATTTAAGAAATATTGCAATGGCTATATCTCCTGCATTTATTATCGGATTTTGAGATTACTTTCACAGCCTGTATGGAATACGGTTGAGTTGTGCAAGAATGTCTAAAATTGTCATGACGTCATCAAAGATGGCCGCCAGCGACGTAATGATGAAAATCTTGTTATCGCTAGATCTCAAAGATGTATTGTCGGATTTGAATGAAACTTTCAAATATTGTAGAGTACAGAGTCTAGTTGTGCAAGAATGTAAAAACGTGTCTCTATGAAATAACGTCTTGACGTCAGTGACGTCATAATGTTAAGAAAACCCGTTTTTTTCACTGATTACATTTTTGAAGTTGTTTTACTGTATAATCCATCAATGTCATTGTCTCAGTCGACACTGACATTTTTAACGTCATGACGTCATCCAAAATGGCCGCCAATGACGTCATTTAAGAAATATTGTATTCACCATATCAGCCACTTTTCATACTAATACTGGTCGTAGGGCCTTTAAATTTTACACAATGGTAGAGCTCAGTCTGGAATAGTGTCCCGAAGCTTTTGGGTTCATGACGTCATCCAAGATGGCCGTCAGTGACGTCATGATAAAAATCTTGTTAGCGCTAGATCTCCAACATTTATGGTCGGATTTCAATGAAACTTTCGCAGCTGGTACAGTTTACGGTTTAGTTGTGCAAGAATATAAAATGACGTCAAGACGTCATTAAATGCGACGTCGGCCTGTGACGTCTTAAGTGATAAAAGGTCATTTTGGTGCAAATTGTATTTTTCGACCAGTTTTGCCTGTAAATCAATCACGGTCATTGTCAGTGGCGGCCATCTTGGATGACGTCATGATAATTTTCGACATTCTGGCACAACACATCCTATTTTCCTACAGGCTGTGAAAGTTGCATCAAAATCCGATCATAAATAAAGGAGATATAGCGATTACAAGATTTCTTAAATGACGTCATTGGCGGCCATTTTGAATGACGTCATGACGTTAAAACTGTCAGAGTCGATTGAAACAATGACACTAATTGATTTTAAGGTAAAAAAACATGAAAAATGCAATCATTGAAAAAAAAGGACTTTTCGTAACATTGTGACGTCACTGACGTCAAGACGTTATTGCATAGAGACACTTTTTATATTCAAGCACAACTAGACCCTGAATCCTACAATCTGTGAAAGTTTCAATCAAATCCGACTATAAATGTTTGAGATCTAGCGATAACAAGATTTGTCTGATGACGTCACTGGCGGCCATCTTGGATGACGTCATGACCCCAAAAGCTTCGGGACACTATTCCAGACTGAGCTCTATCACTGTGTAAAATTTAGAGGCCGTGCGACCAGTCGTACTATAAAAAGTGCTGGGGAGAAGAAGAAGAAGAAGAAGAAGAAAAAGAATAATAATAAGAATAAACAGAACGAAAACAAGAGGTCTTTCCACTGAAAGGTGGAAAGCCCTAATAATAAGAATAAACAGAACGAACACAATAGGTCTTTCCACTGAAAGGTGGAAAGCCCTAACAAGAGGAACTAGATTTTGATCAGAGACCTGATCAAACGGGCTTACCTGTCATGATGTCACAACTGTCAGAGTTGTCGAAGATGAAGATACTGATTGATTTATCACGAAAATAACTTCGAATATGCAATCAGTGAAACAAACGAATTTCTAAATATTTTGACGTCACTGACGTCATGACGTCGGGATACCGTATGACGTTCTTTCACAACCGAACCCTGAACTCTACAATCTGTGAAAGTTTTATTCAAATCCGATAATAGATAGAGAAGATATAGACAAAACAACAGTTCATTTATGACATCACTGGCGGCCATCTTTGATGACGACATGACAACATTCCACATTATAGCACAACTGAACTTTGATATCTACAAACTGTGAAAGTTTTATCAAACTCCGATGATAAATGAAGGAGATATGGCGATTACAATATTTCTTAAATGACGTCATTGGCGGCCATTTTGGATGACGTCACAACGTTAAAACTGTTAGCGTCGACTGAGACAATGCCATTGATGGATTATGCAGTAAAACAACTTCAAAAATGCAATCAGTGAAAAAAATCGATTTTTCATAACATTATGACGTCACTGACGTCAAGACGTTATTACCTAGAGACAAGTTTTTACATTCTTGCACAACTAGACCTTGAACTCTACAATCTGGGAAAGTTTCATTCAAATCAAACTATAAATATTTGAGATCTAGTGCTATGAAAATTTGTATCATGGCGTCACTGGCGGCCATCTTGGATGACGTCATGTCAATTTTTGACATTTTTGCACAACTCAATCTAATTTCCTACAGGATGTGAAAGTTGCATCAAAATCCGATGATAAATGAAGGAGATATAGCGATTACAAAATTTCTTAAATGACGTCATTGGCGGCCATTTTGAATAACGTCATGACGTTAAAACTGTCAGCGTCGACTGAAACTATGACACTGATGGATTATACAGTAAAAAAAACAATTAAAATGCTATAACTGAAAAAAATGACTTTTCATAACCTTGCGACGTCACTGACGTCAATACGTTATGACATAGAGACAAGTTTTTACGTTCTTGCACAACTTAACCCTGAACCCTACAATCTGTGAAAGTTTCAATCAAATCCCATAGTAAACGCATGAGATACAGCGATAACAAGATTTGCCTACAAACACCAGTGGCGGCCATCTTGGATGACGTCATGACCCCAAAAGTTTCGGGACACTAAGTTAGCTTGAGCTATATCACTGTGTAAAATTCAAAGTCCGTGCGACCAGTCATACTATGAAAAGTGACGGTGAGAAGAACAGGAATAATAATAATAATAATAACTAGATTTTGATCAGAGACCTGATCAAACGGGCTTTCCTGTCGTGACGTCACAACTGTCAGTGTTGTCGAAGATGAAGACACAGATTGATTAATCACGAAAATAACTTCAAACATGCAATCAGTGAAAAAAAACGATTTTCTGAATATTTTGACGTCACTGACGTCATGACGTCGGGTTACCGTATCACGTTCTTGCACATCCGCACCATGAACTCTACAATATGTGAAAGTTTATTCAAATGCGATAATAGATAAAGAAGATATAGACAAAACAAGAGTTCATTTATGACGTCACTGGCGGCCATCTTTGATGACGACATGACAACATTCTACTTTATAGCACAACTAGACTTTGATATCTACAAACTGTGAAAGTTTTGTCAAACTCCGATGTTAAATGAAGGAGATATGGCGATTACAAGTTTTCTTAAATGACGTCATTGGCGGCCATTTTGGATGACGTCATGACGTTAAAACTGTCAGCGTTGACTGAGACAATGACATTGATGGATTACACAGTAAAACAACTTCAAAAATGCAATCACGGAAAAAAACGGATTTTCATAAATTATGACGTCACTGACGTCAAGACATTATGACATAGAGACAGGTTTTGAAATTCTTGCACAACTAGACCATAAACACAACAAACTGTGAAAGTTTTGTTCAAATCCGACAATAGGTGTTTGAGATCTAGCGCTAACAAAGTTTTTATCATGACGTCACTGGCGGCCACCTTTGATGACGTCATGACTATATTTGAAATTTTTTCACAACCCACCCTAATTCCCTACAGGCTGTCAAAGTTGCATCAAAATCCGATAATAAATGAAGGAGATATAGCGATTACAAGATTTGTTATAATGACGTCATTGGCGGCCATTTTGGATGACGCCATGACGTAAAAACTGTCAGCGTCGACTAAGATGATGACACTGATGGATTTTACAATAAAACTTTTTAAAAAATGCAATTAATGAAAAAAACGGATTTTTCATAAAATTATGACCTCACCTTCGTCAGGAGGAGGTTATAACGAAAGGACACGTTTTGACGTTCTTACACAACTAGACCCTAAACTCTACAATCTGTGAAAGTTTCATTCAAATCCCATCTTAAATGCATGAGATACAGCGATACCATGATTTGCCTACAAACGCCAATGGCGGCCATCTTGGATAATGTTATCACCCCCAAAAGTTTCGGGACAATATTCCAGCCTGAGCTGATAAACACTGTGTAAAATTTAGATAATTTTTGACATGCATGCGCTACCCTAACTGACTCCCTACAGGCTGTGAAAGTAACTTCGGAATCAGATAATAAATGCAGGAGATATAGCGATTACAAAATTTCTTAAATGACGTCATTAGCGGTCATTTTGGATGACGTCATGACCTTAAAACTGTCAGGGTCGACTGAGACAATGATACTGATGAATTTTAGAGCAAAACAGCTTAAAAGATGCAATCAGTAAGGAAAACGGATTTTTAATAACATTGTGACGTCACTGACGTCAAGACGTTATAGCATAGAGACTCGTTTTGACGTTCTTGCACAACTAGACCCTGAACTCTACAAGCTGTGAAAGTTTCATTTAAATCCGACCACACATGTTTGAGATCTAGCGCTAACAAGCTTTTTATCTTGACGTCACTGGCGGCCATCTTTGATGACGTCATGACCATTTTTGACATTCTTGCACAACACAATCTAATTCTCTACAGTCTGTGCAAGTTGCATCAAAATACGATAATAAATGCAGGAGATATAGCGATTACAACATTTTTAAATGACGTTGGCGGCCATTTTGGATGACGTCATGACGTTTAAACTATCAGCGTCGACTAAGATGATGACACTGATGGATTTTCCGATAAAACACCTTAAAAAATGCAATTAATGAAGAAAAACGGATTTTTCATAACATTGTGACGTCACTGACGTCAAGACGTTGTCACATAAAGTGACCCGTTTTGACGTTCTTGCACAACTAAACCCTAAACTCTACAATCTGTGAAACTTTCATTCAAATCCCATCGTAAATGCATGAGATACAGGATCAAACGGGCTTTCCTGTCATGACGTCACAACTGTCAGTGTTGCCGAAGATAAAGACACTGATTGATTTATCACGAAAATAACTTCCAACATGCAATCATTTAAAAAACGATTTTCTGAATATTTTGACGTCATGACGTCATGACGTCGGGATACCGTATGACGTTCTTGCACAACCGGACCCCGAACTCTACAATCTGTGAAAGTTTTATTCAAATCCAATAATAGATAGAGAAGGTATAGACAAAACAATAGTTCATTTATGACGTCACTGGCGGCCATCTTTGATGACATTTGACAACACTCCACATTATAGCACAACTAGACGTTGATATCTACAAACTGAGAAAGTTTTATCAAACTCCGATGATAAATGAAGGAGATATGGCGAATACAAGATTTCTTAAATGATGTCATTGGCGGCCATTTTGGATGACGTCATGACGTTAAAACTGTCAGCGTTGACTGAGACAATGACATTGATGGATTATACAGTAAAACAACTTTAAAAATGTAATCAGTGGAAAAAAACGTTTTTTTCATAACATTATGACGTCACTGACGTCAAGACGTTATTACCTAGAGACATGTTTTTACATTCTTGCACAACTAGACCCTGAACTCTACAAAATTTGAAAGTTTCATTCAAATCCAACCATACATCTTTGAGATCTAGCGATAACAAGATGTTCATCATGACGTCACTGGCGGCCATCTTTGATGACGTCATGACAATTTTAGACATTTATGCACAACTCAACCGTATTCCAGACAGGCTGTGAAAGTTATCTCAAAATCCGATAATAAATGCAGGAGATAAAGCCATTACAATATTTCTTAAATGACGTCATTGGCGGCCATTTTGGATGACGTCATGACGTTAAAAACTGTCAGCGTCGACTAAGATGATGACACTGATGGATTTTACGATTAAAACCTTTAAAAAAAAATGCAATTAATGGAAAAAAAAACGTATTTTTCATAACATTGTGACGTCACTGACGTCAAGACGTTATACATTAAGAGACACGTTTTGACGTTCTTGCACAACTAGACCCTAAACTCTACAATCTGTGAAAGTTTCATTCAAATCCCATAGTAAATGCACGAGATACAGTGATAACAAGATTTGCCTACAAACGCCAGTGGCGGCCATCTTGGATGACGTCATGACCCCAAAAGTTTCGGGACACTATTCCAGACTGAGCTCTATCATTGTGTAAAATTTAGAGGCAATGCGACCAGTCTTACTATGAAAAGTGGCTGACAGAAGAAGAAGAAGAAGAACAAGAGGAACTAGATTTTGATCAGAGACCTGATCAAACGGGCTTTCCTGTCATGACGTCACAACTGTCAGAGTTGTTGAAGATGAAGACACTGATTGATTTATCACGAAAATAACGTTGAACATTCAATCAGTGAAAAAAAGAATTTCTGAATATTTTGACGTCACTGACGTCATGACGTCGGGATACCGTATGACGTTCTTGCGCAACCGGACACTAAACTGTACAATCTGTGAAAGTTTTATTCAAATCCGACAATAAATAGAGAAGATATAGACAGAAAAAGAGTTCATTTATGACGTCACTGGTGGCCATCTGTGATGACGACATGACAACATTCCACATTATAGCATAACTATACTTTGATATATATAAACTGTGAAAGTTTTATCAAACTCCGATGATAAAGGAGATATGGCGATTACAAGATTTCTCAAATGACGTCATTGGCGGCCATTTTGGATGACGTCATGACGTTAAAACTCACAGCGTCGACTGAGACAATGACATTGATGGATTACACAGTAAAACAACTTCAAACATGTAATCAATGAAAAAACGGATTTTCATAATATGATGACGTCACTGACGTCAAGGCGGTATTACCTAGAGACACGTTTTTACATTCTTGCACAACTAGACCCTAAACTCTACAATCTTTGAAAGTTTCATTCATATCCGACTATAAATGTTTGAGATCTAGTGCTAACAAAATTAGTATCATGACGTCACTGGCGGCCATCTTTGATAACGTCATGATCATTTTCAACATTATTGCACAACCCAATCTAATTCCCTACAGGCTGTGAAAGTTGCATCAAAATCCGATGATAAATGAAGGAGATATAGCGATTACAAGATTTCTTAAATGACGTCATTGGCGGCCATTTTGTATGACGTCATGACGTTAAAACTGTCAGCGTCGACTGAAACAATGAACACTGATAGATTTTACAGTAAAAAAACAAGAAAAATGCTATAACTGAAAAAAAAAGACTTTTCATAACCTCGTGACGTCACTGACGTCAAGACGTTATGACATAGAGACACGTTTTTACGTTCTTGCACAAGTGGACCCTGAACCCTACAATCTGTGAACGTTTCAATCAAATCGCATAGTAAATGCATGAGATACAGCGATAACAAGATTTGCCTACAAATACCAGTGGCGGCCATCTTGGATGACGTCATGACCCCAAAAGTTACGGGACACTAAGTTAGCTTGAGCTATATCATTGTCTTAAATTAAAAGGCCGTGAGACCAGTCATATGATTACAAGATTTCTTAAATGACGTCATTGGCGGCCATTTTGGAAGACGTCATGACGTTAAAAATGTCAGCATCGACTGAGACAATGATATTGATGGATTATACAGTAAAACAACTTCAAAAATGTAATCAGTGAAAAAAACGGGTTTTCATAACATTATGACGTCACTGACGTCAAGACGTTATTACATAGAGACAAGTTTTTACATTCTTGCACAACTAGACCCTGAACTCTACAATATTTGAAAGTTTCATTCAAATCCGACCATACATGTTTGAGATCTAGCGATAACAATATTTTCATCATGACGTCACTGGCGGCCATCTTTGATGACGTCATTACAATTCTATACATTCTGGCACAACTCAACCGTATTCCATACAGGCTGTTAAAGTTATCTCAAAATCCGATAATAAATGCAGGAGATATAGCGATTACAATATTTCTTAAATGACGTCATTGGCGGCCATTTTGGATGACGTCATGACGTTAAAACTGTCAGCATCGACTGAGACAATGATATTGATGGATTATACTGTAAAACAACTTCAAAAATGTAATCAGTGAAAAAAACGGGTTTTCATAACATTTTGACGTCACTGACGTCAAGACGTTATTACATAGAGACACGTTTTTACATTCTTGCACAACTAGACCCTGAACTCTACAATATTCGAAAGTTTCATTCAAATCTGACCATATATCTTTGAGATCTAGCGATAACAATATTTTCATCATGACGTCACTGGCGGCCATCTTTGATGACGTCATTACAATTTTAGACATTCTTGTACAACTCAACATTATTCCATACAGGCTGTTAAAGTTATCTCAAAATCCGATAATAAATGCAGGAGATATAGCGATTACAATATTTCTTAAATGACGTCATTGGCGGCCATTTTGGATGACGTCATGACGTTAAAACAGTCAGCATCGACTAAAATAATGACACTGATGGATTTTCCGATAAAATTCCTTACAAAATGCATTTAATGAAAAAAAACGGATTTTTCGTAACTTTCTGACGTCACTGACGTCAACACTTTTTAGCATAGACAGACACGTTTTGACGTTCTTGCACAACTAGACCCTAAGCTCTACAATCTGTGAAAGTTTCATTCAAATCCCATAGTAAATGCACCAGATACAGTGATAACAAGATTTGCCTACAAACGCCAGTGGCGGCCATCTTGGATGACGTCATGACCCCAAAAGTTTCGGCACACTAAGTTAGCTTGAGCTATATCATTGTGTAAAATTAAAAGGCCGTGAGACCAGTCAAACTATGAAAAGTGACGGCCAGAAGAAGAAGAGGAATAATAATAATAAGAACTAGATTTTGATCAGAAACCTGATCAAACGGGCTTTCCTGATTTTAATGGCGTCATGACGTAACAACTGTCAGAGTTGTCAAAGCTGATGAAACTGATTGATATATCAAGAAAATAACTTCGAAAATGGAACCAGTAAACAAATCGATTTTCTGATTATTTTGACGTCACTGACGTCATGACGTCGGGATACCGTATGACATCTGTGCACAACCAGATCCCGTAATCTACAATCTGTGAAAGTTTTGTTTAAATCCGATCATAAATAGAGAAGATATAGTCTTAACAAGATTTCCTTTATGACGTCACTGGTGGCCATCTTTGATGACGACATAACAAACTTCGACATTATTGCACAACCAGACGTTGAATGTAGAGTTCCTGTGAAAGTTTTATCAAGATCCGATCATAAATAAAGGAGATATAGCGATTATAATATTTCTATAATGACGTCATTGGCGGCCATTTTGGATGACGTCATAACATTAAAACTACTAACGTTATGTTGATTTTGCAGTTAAACAACTTAAAAAATGCAAACAGTAAAGAAAACGGATTTTTAATAACATTGTAACGTCACTGACGTCAAGACGTTATAACATAGAGACACGTTTTGATCTTCTCGCATAACTAGACCCTGAACTCTACAAGCTGCGAAAGTTTTTCAAATCCAACTATAAATGGTTGAGATCTAGCACTTACAAGATTTTTATCTTGACGTCACTGGCGTCCATCTTTGATGACGTCATGACTTTCATCCACAACTCAACCTAATTCCCTGCAGGCTGTGAAAGTTGCATCAAAATCCGATAATAAATGCAGGAGATATAGCGATTAAAAGATTTCTTAAATGACGTCATTGGCGGCCATTTTGGATAACGTCATGACGTTAAAATTGTCAGCGTCTATTCAAACAATGACATTGATAAATTTTGCATTAAAATACCTCGATATATGCAATCAGTAAAAAAAAGGGATTTTTCATAATATTATGACGTCACTGACGTCAGGACGTTATTATATAGAGACACGTTTTTACATTCATGCACAACTAGACCCTTAACTCTACAATCTCTACAAAAAAGATTTTTAATAACATTGTGACGTCATTGATGTCAAAACGACATGACGTAGAGACAGGCTTTAACATTCTTGCAGATTTAGACCCTGACCTGTACAATCTGTGAAAGGTTTGTTCAAATTCGATAATCGAAGGATAAGATAGAGTGATAACAAAATTTTCCCACTGGCGGCCATCTTGGATGACGTCATGATGACAAAATGTGCAGTGCACTATTCCAGAATAAGACATACCTTATGGTAAAATTTAAACACTCTGTGACAAATATTTCTATGAAAAGTGGATGGTGGAAGAAGAAGAAGAAGACGGAATAAGAATAAGAATAAACAGAACAAAATCAATAGGTCTTTCCGCTGAAATGCGGAAAGCCTAATAAGAACTAGACAGCGTCTTACTGTATGCAGCAACGATTATGCTGGTAAACTGTAGGCAGCATCGGTTCTGCTGGTAATTAGACAGCGTCCTACTGTAGGCAGCATCGATTCTGCTGGTAACTAGACAACGTCTTACTGTATGCAGCATCGATTCTGCTGGTTACTAGACAACGTCCTACTGTAGGCAGCATCGATTCTTCTGG
Organism: Cyrtodaria siliqua; assembly: GCA_037043455.1. NCBI lineage: Eukaryota > Metazoa > Mollusca > Bivalvia > Adapedonta > Hiatellidae > Cyrtodaria > Cyrtodaria siliqua. The sequence goes on from JAWPHD010011362.1 coordinate 29,159, forward strand.
TAACTAGACAATGTCCTACTGTAGGGTAAGATTCTGCTGGTAACTAAACAGCATCCTAATGTAGGCAGCATCGATTCCGCTGGTAACTAGACAGCGTCGTACTGTAGGTAGCATATATTTTCCTGGTAACTAGACAACGTCCTACTGTAGGCAGCATCGATTCTGCTGGTAACTATACAGCGTCCTATTGTATGCAGCATCGATTCTGCTGGAAACTAGATAAAGTCCTACTGTAGGAAGCATCGATTCTGCTGGTAACTAGACAACGTCCTACTGTATGCAGCATTAATTCTGTTGGTAACTAGACAGCGTCCTACTGTGTGCAGCATCGATTCTGCTGGTAACTAGACAACGTCCTACTGTAGGTAGCATATATTCTGCTGGTAACTAGACAGCCTCCTAATGTAGGCAGCATCGATTCCGCTGGTAACTAGACAGCGTCGTACTGTAGATAGCATAGATTTTCCTAGTAACTAGACAACGTCCTACTGTAGGCATCATCGATTCTGCTGGTATCTAGACAGCGTCCTACTGTATGCAACATCGATTCTGCTGTAAACTAGACAACGTCCTACTGTAGGCAGCATTGATTCTGCTGGTAACTAGACAACGTCCTACTGTAGGACGCATCTATTCTGCTGGAAACTTGAAAGCGTCCTGGTAACTAGACAACGTCCTACTTTAGTCAACATCAATTCTGCTAGTAACTAGATAGTGTCCTACTGTAGGCAACATCGATTCTGCTGGTAACTTGACGACGTCCTTGTAACTAGACAGCGTCCTACTGTAGGCCACATCGATTCTGCTGGTAACTAGACAGCGTCCTACTGTAAGCAGCATCGATTCGGCTGGTAACTAGACAGCGTCCTATTGCAGGTTGCATCGGTTATTCTGGTAAATATACCGCGTCCTTCTGCAGGCAGCATCGATTCTGCTGGTAACTTTTACAGCATCTTGGTATCTAGACAGCGTCCTACTGTTAGCAGCATCAATTCTGCTGGTCACTAGACAGTGTCCTACTATAGGCGGCATCGATTCTGCTGGTAACTAGACAGCGTCCTACTGTAAGCAGCATCGATTCTGCTGGTAACTAGAAAGCGTCCTATTGCAGGTTGCATCAATTATTCTGGTAAATATACCGCTTCCTACTGCAGGCAGCATCGATTCTGCTGGTAAACTTTGACAGCGTCTTGTTATCTAGACAGCATCCTACTGTTAGCAGCATCGATTCTGCTGGTAACTAGGCAGTGTCCTACTATAGGCGGCATCGATTCTGCTGGTAACTAGACAGCGTCCTACTGTAAGCAGCATCGATTCTGCTGGTAACTAGACAGCGTCCTTTTGCAGGTTGCATCGATTATTCTGGTAAATATACCGCTTCCTACTGCAGGCGGCATCGATTCTGCTGGTAACTTTGACAGCGTCTTGTTATCTAGACAGCATCCTACTGTTAGAAGCATCGATTCTGCTGGTAACTAGACAGTGTCCTACTGTCGGCAGCATCGATTCTGCTTGTAACTAGACATAGTCCTGGTATCTAGACAGTGTCTTCTTGTAGGCAGCATCGATTATGCTGGTAACTAGACAGCGTCCTAATGTTGGCAGCATCGAATCTGCTGGTAACTAGACAGCGTCATACTGTAGGTAGCATTTATTTTCCTGGTAACTAGACATCGTCCTACTATAGGCAACATCGATGCTTCATACTAATCAGAGAGTAAAATACTCTCCTATTACAGCATGTCTTCATAGTAGTCAGGGAGTAAAATACTCTTTTATTATAACATGTCTTCATACTAGTCAGAGAGTAAAATACTCCCCTATAACAACATTTCTTCATACTAGTCTGAGAGTAAAACACTTTCCTAGTACATGTATATCCTTAATTTGTCTTCATATTAGCCAGAGAGTAAATTACTCTCATATTTCACCGTCAACATGTCTTCATACTAGTCAGAGACTAAAATACTCTCCTATTACATATTCAACATGTCTTGAAATTAGTCAGAGAGTAAAATACCCTCCTATTACACCCTCAACATGACTTCATACTAGTCAGAGAGTGAAATACTATCCTATTAGAACATTTCTTCATACTAGCCAGAGAGTAAAATATTCTCCTATTACAACATGTCTTGATATTAGTCAGAGAGTAAAATACTCTCCTATTACGTTCTCAACATGTTTTCATACAAGTCAGAGAGTAAAATACTCTCCTATTACTAACGAAAAATGTCTTCATACTAGTCAGAGAGTAAAATACTCTCATAGTACACCCTCAACATGTCTTCATACTAGTCAGACAGTAAATACTCTCATGTTACAACATGTCTTCATACTAGTCTGATAGTAAAATACTCTCCTATTACACCATCAACATGTCTTTATACTAATCAGAGAGTAAATACTCTCCTGTTACAACATGTCTTCATACTAGTCAGATAGTAAAATACTCTCCTATTACACCCTTAACATGTCTTCATAGTAGTCAGAGAGTAAAATACTTTCTTATTACATTCACATGTATTCATACTAAACAGAGACTATATTACTCAGACAGTAAATTACTCTACTATTACAGCATGTCTTCATACTAATCAGGGAGTAAATACTCTCCTGTTACAGCATGACTTCATTCTAGTCAGAGGGTAAAATACTCTCCTATTACATCCTAAACATTTCTTCATACTAGTCTGAGAGTAAGATACTCTCCTATTACAACATGTCTTCATACTAGTCAGAGAGTAAAACACTCTCCTTTTACATATTTAACATGTTTTGATATTAGTCAGAGAGTAAAATACTCTCCTATTACACCCACAACATGTCTTCATACTAGTCAGAGAGTGAAATACTCCCCTATTAAAACATGTCTTCATACTAGCCAGACAGTAAAATATTCTCCTATTACAACATGTCTTGATATTAGTCAGAGTGTAAAATACTCTCCTATTACATTTTCAACATGTTTTCATACAAGTCAGAGAGTAAAAGACTCTCCTATTATTAATGCAAAATGTCTTCATACTAGTCAGAGAGTAAAATACTCTCCTGTTACAACATGTCTTTATACTAGTCAGATAGTAAAATACTCTCCGATTACATCCTCACCATGTCTTCATTCTAATAAAATCAGAGAGTAAATACTCTGTTACAACATGTCTTCATACAAGTCAGAGAGTGAAATATTCTCCTATTAAAACATGTCTTCATACTAGCAAGAGAGTAAAATATTTTCCTATTACAACATTTCTTGATATTAATCAGAGAGTAAACTTCTCTACTATTACATTCTCAACTTGTTTTCATACAAGTCAGAGAGTAGAATACTCTCCTATTATTAACGCAAAATGTCTTCATACTAGTCAGAGAGTAAAATACTCTCCTATTACACCCTCAACATGTCTTCATACTAGTCATAGAGTAAATACTCTCCTGTTACAACATGTCTTCATTCTAGTCAGAGAGTAAATACTCTCCTGTTACAACATGTCTTCATATTAGTAAGATAGTAAAATACTCTCCTATTACACCCTCACCATGTCTTCATACAAGTCAGAGAGTAAAATACTCTCCTATTACTAACGAAAAATGTCTTCATACTAGTCAGAGAGTAAAATACTCTCATAGTACACCCTCAACATGTCTTCATACTAGTCAGACAGTAAATACTCTCATGTTACAACATGTCTTCATACTAGTCTGATAGTAAAATACTCCCCTATTACACCATCAACATGTCTTTATACTAATCAGAGAGTAAATACTCTCCTGTTACAACATGTCTTCATACTAGTCAGATAGTAAATTACTTTCCTATTACACCCTTAACATGTCTTCATAGTAGTCAGAGAGTAAAATACTTTCTTATTACATTCACATGTATTCATACTAATCAGAGACTATATTACTCAGACAGTAAATTACTCTACTATTACAGCATGTCTTCATACTAATCAGGGAGTAAATACTCTCCTGTTACAGCATGACTTCATTCTAGTCAGAGGGTAAAATACTCTCCTATTACATCCTCAACATTTCTTCATACTAGTCTGAGAGTAAGATACTCTCCTATTACAACATGTCTTCATACTAGTCAGAGAGTAAAACACTCTCCTTTTACATATTTAACATGTTTTGATATTAGTCAGAGAGTAAAATACTCTCCTATTACACGCACAACATGTCTTCATACTAGTCAGAGAGTGAAATACTCCCCTATTAAAACATGTCTTCATACTAGCCAGACAGTAAGATATTCTCCTATTACAACATGTCTTGATATTAGTCAGAGTGTAAAATACTCTCCTATTACATTTTCAACATGTTTTCATACAAGTCAGAGAGTAAAAGACTCTCCTATTATTAATGCAAAATGTCTTCATACTAGTCAGAGAGTAAAATACTCTCCTGTTACAACATGTCTTTATACTAGTCAGATAGTAAAATACTCTCCGATTACATCCTCACCATGTCTTCATTCTAATAAAATCAGAGAGTAAATACTCTGTTACAACATGTCTTCATACAAGTCAGAGAGTGAAATATTCTCCTATTAAAACATGTCTTCATACTAGCCAGAGAGTAAAATATTTTCCTATTACAACATTTCTTGATATTAATCAGAGAGTAAACTTCTCTACTATTACATTCTCAACTTGTTTTCATACAAGTCAGAGAGTAGAATACTCTCCTATTATTAACGCAAAATGTCTTCATACTAGTCAGAGAGTAAAATACTCTCCTATTACACCCTCAACATGTCTTCATACTAGTCATAGAGTAAATACTCTCCTGTTACAACATGTCTTCATTCTAGTCAGAGAGTAAATACTCTCCTGTTACAACATGTCTTCATATTAGTAAGATAGTAAAATACTCTCCTATTACACCCTCACCATGTCTTCATACTAATCAAATCAGAGAGTAAATACTCTGTTACAACATGTCTTCATACTAATCAGATAGTAAAATACTCTCCTATTACAACCTCAACATGTCTTCATAGTAGTCAGAGAGTAAAATACTTTCTTATTACATTCACAACATGTATTCATACTTGTCAGAGAATAAATTACTCAGACAGTAAATAACTCTCCTATTACAACATGTCTTCATACTAATCAGAGAGTAAATACTCTCCTGTTACAGCATGTCTTCATACTAGTCAGAGAGTAAAATACTCTCCTATTACATCCTCAACATGTCTTCATAGTAGTCTGAGAGTAAAATACTTTCCTATTACATTCACAACATGTATTCATACTAGTCAGAGAATAAATTACTCAGACAGTAAATTACTCTCCTATTACAACATGTTTTCATACTAGTATCAGAGTAAAATACTCTCCTATTAAATCCTCAACATTTCTTCATAATAGTCAGAGAGTAAAAAACTCTCCTATTACATCCTCAACATTTCTTCATACTAGTCAGAGAGTAAAATAATCTCCTATTACAACATGTCTTCATGCTAGTTAGAGAGTAAAACACTCTCCTATTACATCCTTGGCACCAAAAAAATAAGAAAATGTGAAATTTATAAAGAATATTTTAAATTTGTTACAAGGATTTCTATTTACTCATTGCTTGAAAGAACTGAAACATATACAGATATGATTTAAATGACAAATAAACTCGAAAAATATCTAGCTTATCACAATTGCCATAATGTCATCCTATAATGTCAAGTTAATAGTCAATAGGTATGAACATGTAATAATATGTACTATTTTTGCAAGCTAAATTACCTGCAACTGAGATAACACGTTTACATGTGGAAACGTGAAGTTAAATGTTTAATATTACAACATTATGAGTTGTTCCGGTGATGCAGCAAAATGCTGAATTGATAACTTGAACATAGCTTCAAAGGGAAATTGATAACAGCTGTCAGATGGACATCCCGCAATCACTTGAATATTGATAACACATGTGACGGGGATGTCTGTACCACGACATGAGGAGGCCAAGGTACAGATTATAGACACTTGACATAGTTTTCGGGCATTTCAAATTTACATGATAACTGTCATATCAGAGGTTATCACAAGGTTCAGAATAATAGATATTGACTGATATACGACTACAATCCACGTCTCACAGCCAGTATCTACACCTAATGTTGTGACTTCGTAAAAGTAGAGTCGTTAACCTTAATACAGATATATGTATATGTAAGACTTCACAGTCTAGTGTGCTATGCTTTAAAGCTACTGACCTGTGCTTAAATCGCATACCGATTTGAAGGCGTGTCTTTACCCGTAATTTCATGTTCACCAGTTCATGGCGAAATCTAAAGCTACTTACGCTATACTTAAGCCGCGTGCCGTTTTGAAGGAGTGACTTTATTCGAATTTCATGTTCACCAGCTCATGGGTATTTAAAGCTATACTTAAACCAAACCGCATGCCGCTTTGAAGGCGTGACTTTATTCGTAATTTCATATTCACCAGCACATGGCGAAATCGGGTATTTAAAGTTACTTGCCCTATACTTAAGCCGCATGCCGCTTTGAATGCGTGTCTTTACTCGTAATTTCATGTTCACCAGCTCATGGGTATTTAAAGCTATACTTAAATCGCATGCCTTTACTTGTAATTGCATGTTCACCAGCTAATGGCAAAATCGGGTATTTAAAGCTACTTAACCTATACTAACCCACATTCCGCTTTGGGAGGCGTGTCTTTACTCGTAATTTCATGTTCACCAGCTCATGGCGAAATCGGAAATTTAACTACTTACGCTATACTTAAGCCGCATGCCGCTTTGAAGGCGTGTCTTTACTTGTAAGTTCATGTTCACCAGGTCATGACGAAATTGGATATTTAAGGCTACTTACGTTACACTTTTAAAAGCAGCATGCCGCTTTGAACGCTATACTTAATACATACTGATAAAGGTGATCCTTTGGAAGCAACAAACGTAACTGAGTGAATAAAGTAGCACACTCGGTTTTATTTAGTCTTTTAATGAGAAGTAATGTAAGAAGCAACACCTCTCACGCCCCCTAGCACCGGCTTAAGCGGTATTCTATTTCAAAGGCATCCATTTTGGGCTCGTTGGTCCCAAAGGACCAGTAAACATAACACTACTGATTCGTAGCGCGGGGAGACCTTTAAGCCGCATGCCGCTTTGAAGGCGTGTCTTTACTCGTAATTTCATGTTCACCAGCTCATGGCGAAATCGGGTAACTATTTAACACTACTTACGCTACACTTAAGCCGCATGCCACTTTGAAGCGTGTCTTTATTCGTAAGTTCATGTTTGTCTTTATGACGTCATGGCACTGATTGATTTATCAAGAAAATTACTTCAAACATGCAATCAGTAAACAAATCAATTTTCTGATTATTGTGACTTCACTAACGCCATGACGTTATGACGTCATGACGTCATGATAGTTTATGAAGTTATTGCACAACGGGACCCTGAACTCTACACTCTGTGAACGTTTTATTCGAATCCAATACTAAATAGAGAATATATAGCCAAAACAATATTTTCCTTATGACTCCAATGGCGGCCATCTTTGATGACACCATGACAACAATTGACATTATTGCACAAATAAACTTCGATATTTACAACATGTGAAAGTTTTTTTCAAAATCCGACCATAAATGAAGGAGATATAGCGATTACAAGATTTCTTAAATGAAGTCATTGGCGGCCATTTTGGCGTCGACTGATACAATGATACTGATGAATTTTAGAGCAAAACAACTTAAAAAATGCAATCAGTAAAGAAAACAGACTTTTAATGACATTGTGACGTCACTGACGTCATGGCGTTATGACTTACCGACAGGTATTGACGTTTTTGCACAACTAGACCTTGCACTCTACAAGCTGTGAAAGTTTCATGCAAATCCGAACATAAATGTTTCAGATCTAGAGCTAATCAGATGTTTATCATGACGTCTTGACAATTTATGACATTCTTGCACAACTCAACCTAATTCCTGTGAAAGTTGCATCAAAATCCGATAATAAATGAAGGAGATATAGCGATTACAAGATTTCTTAAATGACGTCATTGTCGGTCATTTTGGATGACGTCATGACGTTAACACTGTCAGCGTCGATTGAGACAATGATACTGATGAACTTTAGAGCAAAACAACTTAAAAAATGCAATCAGTAAAGAAAACGGATTTTTAATAACATTGTGACGTCACAACTAGACCCTGAACTGTACAAGCTGTAAATCTTTTATTCAAATCAAACCATAAATGTTTGAGATCTAGCGCTAACATGATTTTTATCATGACGTCACTGGCGGCCATCTTTGATGACGTCTTGAAAAAAATTGACATTCTTGCACAACAAAACCTAATTCCCTACAGGCTGTGAAAGTTGCATCAAATCCGATAATAAATGAAGGAAATAGCGATTACAAGATTTCTTAAATGACGTCATTGGTGCCATTTTGGACGACGACATGACGTTGAAACTGTCAGCGTCGACTGAAACAATGATACTAATGAATTTTACAGCAAAAAAACTTAAAAAATGCAATCAGTAAAGAAAACGGATTTTTAATAACATTGTGACGTCACTGACGTCAAGACCTTATGATGTAGAGACATGCTTTGACATTCTTGCACAACAAAACCCTGAACTCTAGAAACTGTGAAAGTTTTGTTAAAATCCGATAATAAATGCAGCAAATAAAGCGATAACAAGATTTGCCTGATGACGTCACTGGCGGCCATCTTGGATGACGTCATGACCCCAAAAGCTTTAAGACACTATTCCAGCCTGAGCTCTTCTACAATTGTGTAAAATGTTAAGGCCCTGCAACCAGTATTACTATGAAAAGTGTCTCACAGAAGAAAAAGAAGAAGACGAAGGAAAAAAAAAAGAATTAGATTTTAATCAGGACCTGATCAAACGGGCTTTCCTGTCTTAATGACGTCATGACGTCACAAATGTCAAAGTTGTCTAAGATGATTGATTTATCAAGAAAACAACTTCGATCATGCAATCAGTTGAAAAATCCAATTTCTGAATATTGTGACGTCACTGACGTCATGACGACAGTCAGGATAACGTATGACGTTCTTGCTCAACCAGACCCTGAACACTACAATCTGTGAAAGATTTGTTCAAATCCGACCATAAATAGAGAAGATATAGCCATAAGAATAGGTGGAACGCAGAAGTAGTCCTAGGTAAACTATTAAATAAGTTACTGTGAAGCATAGGAGTGGTGAAAGACACAGGGCTGGTATGTATTGAATGTTGCTTCCCTTTATTTCTGAAACATTTATCTTGCTTCTAGTGAAAACCAAATCAAAATTGAAGGTAAGATGGATATGCTGCACTACTGCGAAGCACAGTTTGAACTCAGAATTCAAAGAGAGGGTGGTTACTTTCAGTTTGGAAAATATTTTAGAAAACAAGCAGATCACTCCATCATCTAAGGCCCATTTTTGTGTTGCACTGGGCCTGACTAATATCACATTAGGATTGGATATTTTCGTGTAGGTATATATTAACTGACCTGTGTAAAAATAATCGTTTTCTGTCTAGGTCTGTCTATAGTTCTTGAAAATAAAGTAGACTAAATGGTTTATTTGGATGTGTGTTATTTATCAAATGCCAATAAAGCTTTAATGTAACCCTATGAAAATGCAATAAACAAAATAAACCCCATTCTCAACATCTGGTACACTGCTTCGCAGCATTATTCGAATGTAAATCGAAGGTTTCCATATTGGTTACATCATCGCGCCTTAGATTCCCACCGAAACAAATTTGCATTCAAAATTAAAGTTATCATCCATATTTTGCAATGTCATTTAGGTATTTGCTCTATCTATAGTATACATACATGAAAGCAGTGATAAAACATTCATCTGTATTGTAAATAACATGCCACGCAAATCATCAACGACAAGTGTGGCCGACGGTCATATTAATATAGGAACAAACAGCTTAGCATCAGCGCACTATTTTCTGTGCCGTTGCCTTCCGGCTAACAAAACTTCAATAATTTGAACATATCGAAGCGTCGTGATACACACGGGATCGGCCGAGCGTTCACTATTGAATAACTCCAAATGGTGACGAATGCGACGTCATCGTATTTTGGTTCCTATGGCAACCATTTACCAACGTTGCGTTTTGAGTGGACTTTATTTTTGAAAAGGAAATTGAAAGGCCTTACAAATGGTACATATGTTCTTGATAACAATTTCAACCGTTACTGAGATAAAGGTGGTTATTGGTGTTTACACCTATCGCCTACCTATGACCTTGACCTTTGACCAGTTGACCTTATTTTTCCAGACTTGGTCAAGGTCACATAGTGGCACATATATGAGGGCATTGTTGGCGCTAGCTGGTTCGGTTTTCGAAATATACTTAGAAGTTTCTATTTTAAACTGTTTAAAATTAAACCACTAAGGCCGCCATATTTGATGACGTCATCAACACCTTTTTCACACGATCGATAGAAGATGATAACAATATGATTGTGGTAAAGTTTCAAAATGGTCATGCCTTTAATCGTATTTTTGACGAATTTTTGCAGTTTTTAAGCGTCTGGCGTCTCTGACGCCATCACGTTATGACGCCATGACCCCGCATGACCTTCTTGCACAACTAGACCATGACCTTCACAATCTGTGACAGTTTCATTCAAATCCGACCATAAATGTCTGAGATCTAGCGCTAACAAGATTTTCATCATGACGTCACTGGCGGCCATCTTGGATGACGTCATGACCCCAAAAGCTTCGCGGCACTATTCCAGAATGAGCTCTATCGCTGTGTAAACTTTAGAGGCCGTGCGACCAGTCTTACTATGAAAAGTGGCGGACAGAAGAATAAAGTCAAAATGTTGCCGAACAACAACAATAGGTCTTTCCACTGGAAGGTGGAAAGCCCTAATAATGGTTTCGCGTATCTGTATGTGCGTGCAAGATGGGAACTGCGTTACGCCCGACACTGAATATTTAGGTCTGAGCTATGTATCGTCTTCACGCGTATACATTCGTCTGCCCCATGTCCCACCGCTACGCACATTATTTGGCGAAGTTTCATCATTATCAGACTGGCAATCTTTAGGAAGAGAAGCGTGAACAAGGTATTTCTTAGATATTCACTGGCGGCCATATTGAATGACGCCGCGACCCAAAAAATTGCAATGCACAACTACAAGATAAGTACATTATTTTGACAAAGATTCACCAAGAAAGGACAGGTAGTTCTTTAGCAGAAGCGATTTTAATCTTCTTTCGTTTCAACGTTACTGTGACGTCATTAATGACGTCAGCTAAAAATAAACTTCACGTTCGTATTTGCAATCATAAGTTCTACAAAACTGACACATTTTACGTGTCTACGTCAATTTTTCAAATTTTACGTCATTGACGTCGTCGTATTTTGGTTCCTATGGCAACCATTTACCAACGTTGCGTTTTGAGTGGACTTTATTTTTGAAATGGAAATTGAAAGGCCTTACAAATGGTACATATGTTCTTGATAACAATTTCAACCGTTACTGAGATAAAGGTGGTTATTGGTGTTTACACCTATCGCCTACCTATGACCTTGACCTTTGACCAGTTGACCTGATTTTTCCAGACTTGGTCAAGGTCACATAGTGGCACATATATGAGGGCATTGTTGGCGCTAGCTGGTTCGGTTTTCGAAATATACTTAGAAGTTTCTATTTTAGCCTGTTTAAAATTAAACCGCTAAGGCCGCCATATTTGATGACGTCATCAACACCTTTTTCACACGATCGATAGAAGATGATAACAATATGATTGTGGTAAAGTTTCAAAATGGTCATGCCTTTAATCGTATTTTTGACGAATCTTTGCAGTTTTTAAGCGTCTGGCGTCTCTGACGCCATCACGTTATGACGCCATGACCCCGCATGACCTTCTTGCACAACTAGACCACGACCTTTACAATCTGTGACAGTTTCATTCAAATCCGACCATAAATGTCTGAGATCTAGCGCTAACAAGATTTTCATCATGACGTCACTGGCGGCCATCTTGGATGACGTCATGACCCCAAAAGCTTCGCGGCACTATTCCAGAATGAGCTCTATCACTGTGTAAACTTTAGAGGCCGTGCGACCAGTCTTACTATGAAAAGTGGCGGACAGAAGAATACAGTCAAAATGTTGCCGAACAACAACAATAGGTCTTTCCACTGGAAGGTGGAAAGCCCTAATAATGGTTTCGCGTATCTGTATGTGCGTGCAAGATGGGAACTGCGTTACGCCCGACACTGAATATTTAGGTCTGAGCTATGTATCGTCTTCACGTGTATACATTCGTCTGCCCCATGTCCCACCGCTACGCACATTATTTGGCGAAGTTTCATCATTATCAGACTGGCAATCTTTAGGAAGAGAAGCGTGAACAAGGTATTTCTTAGATATTCACTGGCGGCCATATTGAATGACGCCGCGACCCAAAAAATTGCAATGCACAACTACAAGATAAGTACATTATTTTGACAAAGATTCACCAAGAAAGGACAGGTAGTTCTTGAGCAGAAGCGATTTAAATCTTCTTTCGTTTCAACGTTACTGTGACGTCATTGATGACGTCAGCTAAAAATAAACTTCACGTTCGTATTTGCAATCATAAGTTCTACAAAACTGACACATTTTACGTGTCTACGTCAATTTTTCAAATTTTACGTCATTGACGTCGTCGTATTTTGGTTCCTATGGCAACCATTTACCAACGTTGCGTTTTGAGTGGACTTTATTTTTGAAAAGGAAATTGAAAGGCCTTACAAATGGTACATATGTTCTTGATAACAATTTCAACCGTTACTGAGATAAAGGTGGTTATTGGTGTTTACACCTATCGCCTACCTATGACCTTGACCTTTGACCAGTTGACCTTATTTTTCCAGACTTGGTCAAGGTCACATAGTGGCACATATATGAGGGCATTGTTGGCGCTAGCTGGTTCGGTTTTCGAAATATACTTAGAAGTTTCTATTTTAAACTGTTTAAAATTAAACCACTAAGGCCGCCATATTTGATGACGTCATCAACACCTTTTTCACACGATCGATAGAAGATGATAACAATATGATTGTGGTAAAGTTTCAAAATGGTCATGCCTTTAATCGTATTTTTGACGAATTTTTGCAGTTTTTAAGCGTCTGGCGTCTCTGACGCCATCACGTTATGACGCCATGACCCCGCATGACCTTCTTGCACAACTAGACCATGACCTTCACAATCTGTGACAGTTTCATTCAAATCCGACCATAAATGTCTGAGATCTAGCGCTAACAAGATTTTCATCATGACGTCACTGGCGGCCATCTTGGATGACGTCATGACCCCAAAAGCTTCGCGGCACTATTCCAGAATGAGCTCTATCGCTGTGTAAACTTTAGAGGCCGTGCGACCAGTCTTACTATGAAAAGTGGCGGACAGAAGAATAAAGTCAAAATGTTGCCGAACAACAACAATAGGTCTTTCCACTGGAAGGTGGAAAGCCCTAATAATGGTTTCGCGTATCTGTATGTGCGTGCAAGATGGGAACTGCGTTACGCCCGACACTGAATATTTAGGTCTGAGCTATGTATCGTCTTCACGCGTATACATTCGTCTGCCCCATGTCCCACCGCTACGCACATTATTTGGCGAAGTTTCATCATTATCAGACTGGCAATCTTTAGGAAGAGAAGCGTGAACAAGGTATTTCTTAGATATTCACTGGCGGCCATATTGAATGACGCCGCGACCCAAAAAATTGCAATGCACAACTACAAGATAAGTACATTATTTTGACAAAGATTCACCAAGAAAGGACAGGTAGTTCTTTAGCAGAAGCGATTTTAATCTTCTTTCGTTTCAACGTTACTGTGACGTCATTAATGACGTCAGCTAAAAATAAACTTCACGTTCGTATTTGCAATCATAAGTTCTACAAAACTGACACATTTTACGTGTCTACGTCAATTTTTCAAATTTTACGTCATTGACGTCGTCGTATTTTGGTTCCTATGGCAACCATTTACCAACGTTGCGTTTTGAGTGGACTTTATTTTTGAAATGGAAATTGAAAGGCCTTACAAATGGTACATATGTTCTTGATAACAATTTCAACCGTTACTGAGATAAAGGTGGTTATTGGTGTTTACACCTATCGCCTACCTATGACCTTGACCTTTGACCAGTTGACCTGATTTTTCCAGACTTGGTCAAGGTCACATAGTGGCACATATATGAGGGCATTGTTGGCGCTAGCTGGTTCGGTTTTCGAAATATACTTAGAAGTTTCTATTTTAGCCTGTTTAAAATTAAACCGCTAAGGCCGCCATATTTGATGACGTCATCAACACCTTTTTCACACGATCGATAGAAGATGATAACAATATGATTGTGGTAAAGTTTCAAAATGGTCATGCCTTTAATCGTATTTTTGACGAATCTTTGCAGTTTTTAAGCGTCTGGCGTCTCTGACGCCATCACGTTATGACGCCATGACCCCGCATGACCTTCTTGCACAACTAGACCACGACCTTTACAATCTGTGACAGTTTCATTCAAATCCGACCATAAATGTCTGAGATCTAGCGCTAACAAGATTTTCATCATGACGTCACTGGCGGCCATCTTGGATGACGTCATGACCCCAAAAGCTTCGCGGCACTATTCCAGAATGAGCTCTATCACTGTGTAAACTTTAGAGGCCGTGCGACCAGTCTTACTATGAAAAGTGGCGGACAGAAGAATACAGTCAAAATGTTGCCGAACAACAACAATAGGTCTTTCCACTGGAAGGTGGAAAGCCCTAATAATGGTTTCGCGTATCTGTATGTGCGTGCAAGATGGGAACTGCGTTACGCCCGACACTGAATATTTAGGTCTGAGCTATGTATCGTCTTCACGTGTATACATTCGTCTGCCCCATGTCCCACCGCTACGCACATTATTTGGCGAAGTTTCATCATTATCAGACTGGCAATCTTTAGGAAGAGAAGCGTGAACAAGGTATTTCTTAGATATTCACTGGCGGCCATATTGAATGACGCCGCGACCCAAAAAATTGCAATGCACAACTACAAGATAAGTACATTATTTTGACAAAGATTCACCAAGAAAGGACAGGTAGTTCTTGAGCAGAAGCGATTTAAATCTTCTTTCGTTTCAACGTTACTGTGACGTCATTGATGACGTCAGCTAAAAATAAACTTCACGTTCGTATTTGCAATCATAAGTTCTACAAAACTGACACATTTTACGTGTCTACGTCAATTTTTCAAATTTTACGTCATTGACGTCGTCGTATTTTGGTTCCTATGGCAACCATTTACCAACGTTGCGTTTTGAGTGGACTTTATTTTTGAAAAGGAAATTGAAAGGCCTTACAAATGGTACATATGTTCTTGATAACAATTTCAACCGTTACTGAGATAAAGGTGGTTATTGGTGTTTACACCTATCGCCTACCTATGACCTTGACCTTTGACCAGTTGACCTTATTTTTCCAGACTTGGTCAAGGTCACATAGTGGCACATATATGAGGGCATTGTTGGCGCTAGCTGGTTCGGTTTTCGAAATATACTTAGAAGTTTCTATTTTAAACTGTTTAAAATTAAACCACTAAGGCCGCCATATTTGATGACGTCATCAACACCTTTTTCACACGATCGATAGAAGATGATAACAATATGATTGTGGTAAAGTTTCAAAATGGTCATGCCTTTAATCGTATTTTTGACGAATTTTTGCAGTTTTTAAGCGTCTGGCGTCTCTGACGCCATCACGTTATGACGCCATGACCCCGCATGACCTTCTTGCACAACTAGACCATGACCTTCACAATCTGTGACAGTTTCATTCAAATCCGACCATAAATGTCTGAGATCTAGCGCTAACAAGATTTTCATCATGACGTCACTGGCGGCCATCTTGGATGACGTCATGACCCCAAAAGCTTCGCGGCACTATTCCAGAATGAGCTCTATCGCTGTGTAAACTTTAGAGGCCGTGCGACCAGTCTTACTATGAAAAGTGGCGGACAGAAGAATAAAGTCAAAATGTTGCCGAACAACAACAATAGGTCTTTCCACTGGAAGGTGGAAAGCCCTAATAATGGTTTCGCGTATCTGTATGTGCGTGCAAGATGGGAACTGCGTTACGCCCGACACTGAATATTTAGGTCTGAGCTATGTATCGTCTTCACGCGTATACATTCGTCTGCCCCATGTCCCACCGCTACGCACATTATTTGGCGAAGTTTCATCATTATCAGACTGGCAATCTTTAGGAAGAGAAGCGTGAACAAGGTATTTCTTAGATATTCACTGGCGGCCATATTGAATGACGCCGCGACCCAAAAAATTGCAATGCACAACTACAAGATAAGTACATTATTTTGACAAAGATTCACCAAGAAAGGACAGGTAGTTCTTGAGCAGAAGCGATTTTAATCTTCTTTCGTTTCAACGTTACTGTGACGTCATTAATGACGTCAGCTAAAAATAAACTTCACGTTCGTATTTGCAATCATAAGTTCTACAAAACTGACACATTTTACGTGTCTACGTCAAATTTTTCAAATTTTACGTCATTGACGTCGTCGTATTTTGGTTCCTATGGCAACCATTTACCAACGTTGCGTTTTGAGTGGACTTTATTTTTGAAATGGAAATTGAAAGGCCTTACAAATGGTACATATGTTCTTGATAACAATTTCAACCGTTACTGAGATAAAGGTGGTTATTGGTGTTTACACCTATCGCCTACCTATGACCTTGACCTTTGACCAGTTGACCTGATTTTTCCAGACTTGGTCAAGGTCACATAGTGGCACATATATGAGGGCATTGTTGGCGCTAGCTGGTTCGGTTTTCGAAATATACTTAGAAGTTTCTATTTTAGCCTGTTTAAAATTAAACCGCTAAGGCCGCCATATTTGATGACGTCATCAACACCTTTTTCACACGATCGATAGAAGATGATAACAATATGATTGTGGTAAAGTTTCAAAATGGTCATGCCTTTAATCGTATTTTTGACGAATCTTTGCAGTTTTTAAGCGTCTGGCGTCTCTGACGCCATCACGTTATGACGCCATGACCCCGCATGACCTTCTTGCACAACTAGACCACGACCTTTACAATCTGTGACAGTTTCATTCAAATCCGACCATAAATGTCTGAGATCTAGCGCTAACAAGATTTTCATCATGACGTCACTGGCGGCCATCTTGGATGACGTCATGACCCCAAAAGCTTCGCGGCACTATTCCAGAATGAGCTCTATCACTGTGTAAACTTTAGAGGCCGTGCGACCAGTCTTACTATGAAAAGTGGCGGACAGAAGAATACAGTCAAAATGTTGCCGAACAACAACAATAGGTCTTTCCACTGGAAGGTGGAAAGCCCTAATAAACAGAACGAACACAAAAGGTCTTTCCACTGAAAAGTGGAAAGCCCTAATAATAAGAACTAGATTTTGATCAGAACCTGATCAAACGGGCTTTCCATGTCATGTACAATCATTGAACGTGTATGGCGGTTCGGTAATATTTGCTAGACTGAGTGCCGCGTATGAATTCGTTGGGAGGTTCGGTGGAACGCGTTGGGAGGGTCGGTGGAACGCAATAGTGCCGTGTAAAACGCCCAGCGTTCCTTTAAAACGCCCAGCGCACCTTTAAAAAAGCACACCGCGCCCAAAATCTATGAAGACAGCCCACTAAACATAAATGACAGGCTCCATGAATTTGAGATAGAAAACCCCAATCAATTAAGCCAGGTGTCAAGACAGTCGACAACAATACAGTTAAGTGTGTCAGATGTGATAGACATATTGCTGTATTTCCTGTAATTGCTACATGATTTCCCGCCAAATGCAATTGAACACTGAGTTCACCGAGGTGCATTCGCACTTTAGGCATATTAAAGGGACTGGGGACGTTTCGAAAAAAATACTAATGTGTAATAATACGCGTTAAACCATTTTAATGAGTTTTAGTTGCATTTAATTAAAACGAGCAAAATAAGAGAAACAACAACATAACATAATTAATTGTCCTGAATGTAAAATGAATGTAAAATTGCGTGTTAATAGGTTCGACTTGAAACATATGTATCATATTGTCATTGTACATGATCGATGTATATGTCTGGCTATGCACGTATGTGACATACTGGTTGGGAGCGTTTTTAAAGGGACACGCGGCAATCTCGAATTATGTATCAATCATCAAAACTAGCACCTAGATTTATAAAGCAAATACTATTGTGACTTTGAATCACTCAACTGATACTTTCGTTTAAGGAACACATGGCAAGTATGTCCATCATTAAAATAAGCATCTCGTTTAATAATCCATTATCATTTTGACTTTAAATATTCCTGCATTGAATATATTATTGGTGCACTATAAATCAAACGTTAGTAAAATGCAAAACCAGTTTGGTTGATAATATCAGTATACTTATTATTAATGATTGAACAAATGCAGGTTATGGTATGTGAAAAACTAACGGGCCGCCGTTAAAATATCAAGATTGCAGTACACCCCTTTAACACATGCGGATGTATCATCGACGATCATTAAAGGGATACATACGGCAATCATGGGGATTGTATCAAGCTAAAACATAGCACCTCGACTTATGAATCCAGTATTTTGTTAAACACGACTTGCATATTCAAATACAAGTGTGAGTTTTCAATTGAAAGTAATATGCTATAACCATGATAACAATTTGAAAACTTTGAACCAATAATTAATAGTATTAATTGCAAAAATCAGGATTGCTGTGTGCCCCTTTAAGATTGAACACTAACAACTTCAAAGGAAGATGAGACAGGGGATGAATGGTCCTTTTTGTCTTGGCGCCGCAAAAAAATGTCCACAATGAACAACATTGTGCAGCTCTAAAGCGCAAGGTCTTATCCAACCACTTAATTTTCCGGGTACTGGACATTGACGGTCTGGCTATGTCTTGCGGCGTATACATTCGACACAGTTATACACTAATGCAGGATACGAAGTCTGTATCAGCTCCTTTAATGTCGAAAAATACAAACGTTTGATTTTACTTTCACGTGCGGGTATCAATATTAAATCGGGGTATATATGGCGCCAGCAATTTCCGAGGAAAGATAAGATGAGGGATAATGTTTCTATCTATCAGACACGCCTCCGCCATGAAGCGAATCCCTCGGGGAGTAGAGGTCTGCAGTTTTAAGCGCAGTGACTTACCCCACTGAACAGTGAACATTGAAGGACTGGCTATTTATTGCGGCGTGTACATGCCAACACTTCTTCCCTTGATAGTTATACACTAATGCAGGACACGAAGATTAAGCAGTTCCTTTAATGTTGAAAAGTAAATTGAAAGGCCTTACAAATGGTACATATGTTCTTGATAACAATTTCAGTCGTTACTGAGATATAGGTGGTTATTGGTGTTTACACCTATCGCTTACCTATGACCTTGACCTTTGACCTAGTGACCTGATTTTCCCAGACTTGGTCAAGGTCACATAGTGGCACATATATGAGGGCATTGTTGGCGCTAGCTGGTTCGGTTTTCGAAATATACTTAGAAGTTTCTATTTTAGCCTGTTTAAAATTAAACCACTATGGCCGCCATATCCGATGACGTCATCAAATATTTTTCACACGATCGATAGAAGATGATGAAAACATGATTGTGGTAAAGTTTCAAAATGGTCATGCAATAATTGTATTTTTGACGATTATTTCCAGTTTTTAAGCGTCTGGCGTCTCTGACGCCATCACGTTATGACGTCATGACCCCGCATGACCTTCTTGCACAGCTAGACCATGACCTTTACAATCTGTGAAAGTTTCATTCAAATCCGATCATAAATATCTGAGATCTAGCGCGAACAAGATTTTCATCATGACGTCACTGGCGGCCATCTTGGTTGACGTCATGACCCCAAAAGCTTCGCGGCACTATTCCAGAATGAGCTCTATCACTGTGTAAACTTTAGAGGCCGTGCGACCAGTCTTACTATGAAAAGTGGCGGTCAGAAGAATAAAGTCAAAATCTTGCCGAACAACAACAATAGGTCTTTCCACTGGAAGGTGGAAAGCCCTAATAATGGTTTCGCGTATCTGTATGTGCGTGCAAGACGGGTACTGCGTTACGCCCGACACTGAATATTTAGGTCTGAGCTATGTATCATCTTCACGTGTATACATTCGTCTGCCCCACGTCCCACCCATACGCACATTATTTGGCGAAGTTTCATCATTATCAGACTGGAAATCTTTAGGGAGAGAAGCGTGAACAAGGTATTTCTTAGATATTCGCTGGCGGCCATACTGAATGTTGCAGCGACCCAAAAAATTGCAATGCACAACTACAAGATAAGTACATTATTTTGACAAAGATTCACCAAGAAGGGACATGTAGTTCTTGGGCAGAAGCGATTTTAATTTAGTTTCTACGTTACTGTGACGTCATTAATGACGTCAGCTAAAAATAAACTTCACGTTCGTATTTGCAATCATATGTTCTACAAAACTGACAAATTTTACGTGTCTACGGCAATTTTTCACATTTTACGTCATTGACGTCATCGTATTTTGGTTCCTATGGCAACAATTTACCAACGTTGCGTTTTGAGTGGACTTTATTTTTGAAAAGTAAATTGAAAGGCCTTACAAATGGTACATATGTTCTTGATAACAATTTCAACCGTTACTGAGATATAGGTGGTTATTGGTGTTTACACCTATCGCTTACCTATGACCTTGACCTTTGACCTGGTGACCTGATTTTCCCAGACTTGGTCAAGGTCACATAGTGGCACATATATGAGGGCATTGTTGGCGCTTGCTGGTTCGGTTTTCGAAATATACTTAGAAGTTTCTATTTTAGCCTGTTTAAAATTAAACCACTATGGACGCCATATCCGACGACGTCATCAAATATTTTTCACACGATCGATAGAAGATGATGAAAACATGATTGTGGTAAAGTTTCAAAATGGTCATGCAATAATTGTATTTTTGACGATTATTTCCAGATTTTAAGCGTCTGGCGTCTCTGACGCCATCACGTTATGACGTCATGACCCCGCATGACCTTCTTGCACAACTAGACCATGACCTTTACAATCTGTGAAAGTTTCATTCAAATCCGATCATAAATATCTGAGATCTAGCGCGAACAAGATTTTCATCATGACGTCACTGGCGGCCATCTTGGTTGACGTCATGACCCCAAAAGCTTCGCGGCACTATTCCAGAATGAGCTCTATCACTGTGTAAACTTTAGAGGCCGTGCGACCAGTCTTACTATGAAAAGTGGCGGTCAGAAGAATAAAGTCAAAATCTTGCCGAACAACAACAATAGGTCTTTCCACTGGAAGGTGGAAAGCCCTAATAAACAGAACGAACACAACAGGTCTTTCCACTGAAAGATGGAAAGCCCTAATAAACAGAACGAACACAAAAGGTCTTTCCACTGAAAAGTGGAAAGCCCTAAAAAGAACTAGATTTTGATCAGAGACCTGATCAAACGGGCTTTCCTGTCATGACGTCACAACTGTCAGTGTTGTCGAAGATGAAGACACTGATTGATTTATCACGAAAATAACTTCGAACATGCAATCAGTGAAAAAAAACGATTTTCTGAATATTTTGACGTCACTGACGTCATGACGTCGTGACGTCGGGATAGCGTATGACATTCTTGCACAACCGGACCCTGAACTCTACAATTTGTGAAAGTTTTATTCAAATGCGATATTAGATAGATAAGATATAGACAAAACAAGAGTTCATTTATCATGTCACTGGCGGCCATCTTTGATGACGACATGACAACATTCCACATTATAGCACAACTAGACTTTGATATCTACAAAATGTGAAAGTTTTATCAGACTCCGATGTTAAATGAAGGAGATATGATATGCTTACAAGATTTCTTAAATGACGTCATTGGCGGCCATTTTGGAAGACGTCATGACGTTAAAACTGTCAGCATCGACTGAGACAATGATATTGTTGGATTATACAGTAAAACAACTTCAAAAATGTAATCAGTGAAAAAAAAGGGTTTTCATAACATTATGACGTCACTGACGTCAAGACGTTATTATATAGAGACAAGTTTTTACATTCTTGCACAACTAGACCCTGTACTCTACAATATTTGAAAATTTCATTCAAATCCGACCATACATGTTTGAGATCTAGCGATAACAATATTTTCATCATGACGTCACTGGCGGCCATCTTTGATGACGTTATTACAATTTTATACATTCTGGCACAACTCAATCGTATTCCATACAGGCTGTTAAAGTTATCTCAAAATCCGATAATAAATGCAGGAGATATAGCGATTACAATATTTCTTAAATGACGTCATTGGCAGCCATTTTGGATGACGTCATGACGTTAAAACTGTCAGCGTCGACTGAGACAATGACATTGATGGATTATACAGTAAAACAACTTCAAAAATATAATCAGTGAAAAAAAAAGGGTTTTCATAACATTATGACGTCAAGTCGTTATTACATAGAGACACGTGTTTACATTCTTACACAACTAGACCTTGAACTCTACAATATTTGAAAGTTTCATTCAAATCCGACCATACATCTTTGAGATCTAGCGATAACAAGATATTCATCATGACGTCACTGGCGGCCATCTTTGATGACGTCATGACCATTTTCAACATTCTTGCACAACTCAACCGTATTCTATACAGGCTGTGAAAGTTATCTTAAAATCCGATAATAAATGCAGGAGATATAGCGATTACAATATTTCTTAAATGACGTCATTGGCGGCCATTGTGGATGACGTCATGACGTTAAAACTGTCAGCGTCGACTAAAATGATGACACTGATGAATTTTCCGATAAAACTTTTTAAAAAATGCAATTAATGAAAAAAAAACGTATTTTTCATAACATTGTGACGTCACTGACGTCAAGACTTTGTAACACAGAGAGACACGTTTTGACGTTCTTGCACAACTAGACCCTAAACTCTACAATCTATATGACGCTCTTGCACAACCGGACCCTGAACTCTACAATCTTTATTCAAATCCGATAATAAATAGAGAAGATATAGACAAAACAAGAGTTCATTTATGACGTCACTGGTGGCCATCTTCGATGACGACATGACAACATTTCACATTATAGCACAACTAGACTTTGATATCTACAAACTGTGAACGTTTTATCAAACCCCGATGATAAATGAAGGAGATATGGCGATTACAAGATTTCATAAATGACGTCATTGGCGGCCATTTTGGATGACGTCATGACGTTAAAACTGTCAGAGTCGACTGAGACAATGACATTGATGGATTATACAGTAAAACAATATAAAAAATGCTATCAGTAAAGTAACGGATTTTCATAACATTGTGACGTCACTGACGTCAAGACGTTATGACCTAGAGACACGTTTTTACGTTCTTACACAACTAGACCCTGAACTGTACAAGCTGTGAAAGTTTCGTTCAAATCCGACCATATATCTTTGAGATCTAGCGATAATAATATTTTCATCATGACGTCACTGGCGGCCATCTTTGATGATGTCATGACCATTTTTAGACATTCTTGCACAACTCAACATTATTCCATACAGGCTGTTAAAGTTATATCATAATCCGATAATAAATGCAGGAGATATAGCGATTACAATATTTCTTAAATGACGTCATTGGCGGCCATTTTGGATGACGTCATGACGTTAAAACTGTCAGCGTCGACTAAAATAATGACACTGATGGATTTTCCGATAAAATTCCTTACAAAATGCATTTAATGAAAAAAAACGGATTTTTCGTAACTTTGTGACGTCACTGACGTCAACACTTTTTAGCATAGACAGACACGTTTTGACGCTCTTGCACAACTAGACCCTATGCTCTACAATCTGTGAAAGTTTCATTCAAATCGCATTGTAAATGCATGAGATACAGCGATAACAAGATTTGCCTACAAACGCTAGTGGCGGCCATCTTGGATGACGTCATGACCCCAAAAGTTTCGGGACACTATTCCAGCCTGAGCTATATTACTGTATAAAATTTAGAGACCAGGCGACAAGTCTTACTATTGAAAGTGGCTGACAGAAGAAGAAGAACAACAACAAGGAAGAGGAATAATAATAAGAATAAACAGAACGAACACAAAAGGTCTTTCCACTGAAAAGTGAGAAGCCCTAATAAGAATAAACAGAACGAACACAAGAGGTTTTCCACTGAAAAGTGGAAAGCCCTAATAATAAGAATAAACAGAACGAACACAAAAGGTCTTTCCACTGAAAGGTGGAAAGCCCTAATAATAAGAATAAACAGAACGAAAACAAAAGGTCTTTCCACTGAAAGGTGGAAAGCCCTAATAAGAACTAGATTTTGATCAGAGACCTGATCAAACGGGCTTTCCTGTCATGACGTCACAACTGTCAGTGTTGTCGAAGATGAAGACACTGATTGATTAATCACGAAAATAACTTCGAACATGCAATCAGTGAAAAAACGATTTTCAGAATATTTTGACGTCACTGACGTCATGACGTCATGAAGTCGGGTTACCGTATGACAATTTTGCACAACCGGACCATGAACTCTACAATCTGTGAAAGTTTTATTCAAATCCGATAATAGATAGAAAAGATATAGACAAAACAAGAGTTCAGTTATGACGTCACCGGTGGCCATCTTTGATGATGACATGACAACATTCCACATTATAGCACAACTAGACGTTGATACCTACAAACTGAGAAAGTTTTATCAAACTCCGATGAGAAATGAAGGAGATATGGCGAATACAAGATTTCTTAAATGACGTCATTGGCGGCCATTTTGGATGACGTCATGACGTTAAAACAGTCAGCGTCGACTGAGACAATGACATTGATGGATTATACAGTAAAACAACTTCAAAATTGTAATCGGTGAAAAAAACGGGTTTTCATAACATCATGACGTCACTGACGTCAAGACGTTATTACCTAGAGACAGGTTTTTACATTCTTGCACAACAGGACCTTGAACTCTACAATATTTAAAAGTTTCATTCAAATCCGACCATACATGTTTGAGATCTAGCGATAACAAGATTTTCATAATGACGTCACTGGCGGCCATCTTTGATGACGTCATGACCATTTTGGACATTCATGTACAACTCAATCGTATTCCCTACAGGCTGTGAAAGTTTCCTCAAAATCCGATAATAAATGCAGAAGATATAGCGATTACAATATTTCTTAAAAAACGTCATTGGCGGCCATTTTGGATGACGTCATGACGTTAAAACTGTCAGCGTCGACTAAGATGATGACACTGATGGATTTTACAATATTTTTTTTTTAAAAATACAATTAATGAAAAAAATGGATTTTTCATAAAATTATGACGTCACCTACGTCAGGAGGAGGTTATGACGTAAGGACAAGTTTTGACGTTCTTGTACAACTAGACCCTGAACTCTACAATCTGTGAAAGTTTCATTCAAATCCCATCGTAAATGCACGAGATACAGTGATAACAAGATTTGCATACAAATGCCAGTGGCGGCCATCTTGGATGACGTCATGACCCCAAAATTTTCGGGACACTATTCCAGCCTGAGCTATATCACTGTGTAAAATATTGAGGCCGTTCGACCAGTCATACTATGAAAAGTGGCGGCGAGAAGAAGAAGAAGAAGAAGAGGAATAATAATCACAACTGTCAGAGTTGTCGAAGATGAAGACAGTGATTGATTTATCACGAAAATAATGTTGAACATGCAATCAGTGAAAAAACGAATTTCTGACTATTTTGACGTCACTGACGTCATGACGTCATGACGTCATGACGTCGGGATACCGTATGACGTTCTGGCACAACCGGACCCTGAATTCTACAATCTGTGAAAGTTTTATTCAAATCCGATAATAAATAGAGAGGATATAGACAAAACAAGAGTTCATTTATGACGTCAATGGCGGCCATCTTTGATGACGACATGACAACATTCCACATTATAGCACAACTAGACGTTGATATCTACAAACTGAGAAAGTTTTATCAAACTCCGATGATAAATGAAGGAGATATGGCGAATACAAGATTTCTTCAATGACGTCATTTGCGGCCATTTTGGATGACGTCATGACGTTAAAACTGTCAGAGTCGACTGAGAAATGACATTGATGGATTATGCAGTAAAATAACTTCAAAAATGTAAGCAGTGAAAAAAACAAATTTTCATAACATTATGACGTCACTGACGTCAAGACGTTATTACCTAGAGACACGTTCTTAAATTTTTGTACAACCAGAACATGAACTCTACATTCTATGAAAGTTTCATTCAAATCCGACAATAAATATTTGAGATCTAGTGCTAACAAAATTAGAATCATGACATCACTGGCGGCCATCTTTGATGACGTCATGACAATTTTCAACATTATTGCACAACCCAATCTAATTCCCTACAGGCTGTGAAAGTTGCATCAAAATCCGATGATAAATGAAGGAGATATAGCAATTACAAGACTTCTTAAATGACGTCATTGGCGGCCATTTTGAATGACGTCATGACGTTAAAACTGTCAGCGTCGACTGAAACAATGAACACTTATGGATTTTACAGTAAAAAAACAAGAAAAATGCTATAACTGAAAAAAAACGACTTTTAATAACCTCGTGACGTCACTGACGTCAAGACGTTACGACATAGAGACACGTTTTTACGTTCTTGCACAACTGGACCCTGAACCCTACAATCTGTGAAAGTTTCAATCAAATCGCATCGTAAATGCATGAGATACAGCGATAACAAGATTTGCATACAAACACCAGTGGCGGCCATCTTGAATGACGTCATGACCCCAAAAGTTTCGGGACACTAAGTTAGCTTGAGCTATATCATTGTGTCAAATTAAAAGGCCGTGAGACCAGTCATACTATGAAAAGTGGCGGCGAGAAGAAGAAGAGGAATAATAATAATAATAATAAGAATAAACAGAACGAACACAAAAGGTCTTTCCACTGAAAAGTGGAAAGCCCTAATAAACAGAACGAAAACAAGAGGTCTTTCCACTGAAAAGTGGAAAGCCCTAATAACTAAATTTTGATCAGAACCTGATCAAACGGGCTTTCCATGTCATGTACAATTATTGAACGTGTATGGCGGTTCGGTACTATTTTCTGGACTGAGTGCCGCGTATGAATGCGTTGGGAGGGTCGGTGGAACGCAATAGTACCTTTAAAAAAGCACACCGCGCCCAAAAGTGAAGACAGCCCACTGAACATAAATGACAAGCTCCATGAATTTGAGATAGAAAACCCCGGTCAATTAAGCCAGTCAAATAACAGGTGTCAAGACAGTCGACAACAATACAGTTAAGTGTGTCAGATGTGATTGACATATTGTTGTTTATTTCCAGTAATTGCTACATGATTTCCCGCCAAATGCAATTGAACACTGAGTTCACCGAGGTGCATTCGCACTTTAGGCATATTAAAGGGACTGAGGACGTTTCGAAAAAAAATACTAATGTGTATCAATATGCGTTAAACCATTTTAATGAGTTTTAGTTGCATTTAATTAAAACGAGCGAAATAAAAGAAACAACAACATAACATAATTAATTGTCCTGAATGTAAAATTGCGTGTTAATAGGTTCGACTTGAAACATATGTATCATATTGTCATTGTACATGATCGATGTATATGTCTGGCTTTGCACGTATGTGACATACTGGTTGGGGGCGTTTTTAAAGGGACACGCGGCAATCTCGAATTATGTATCAATCATCAAAACTAGCACCTAGATTTATAAAGCAAATACTATTGTGACTTTGAATCATTCAACTGATGCTTTCGTTTAAGGAACACATGGCATGTATGTCCATCATTAAAATAAGCATCTCGTTTAATAATCCATTATCATTTTGACTTTAAAACTTCCTGCATTGAATATATTATTGGTGCACTATAAATCAAACGTTAGTGAAATGCAAAACCAGTTTGATTGATAATATCAGTATACTTATTATTATGATTGAACAAATGCAGGTTATGGTATGTGAAAAACTAACGGGACGCCGTTAAAATATCAAGATTGCAATACACCCCTTATACACATGCGGATGTATCATCGACGATCATTAAAGGGATACATACGGCAATCATGGGGTTTGTATCAAGCTAAAACATAGCACCTCGACGTATGAATCCAGTATTTTGTTAAACACGTCTTGCATATTGAAATACAAGTGTTAGTTTTTTTAATTGAAAGTAATATGCTATGGAAAAATTTGAACCAATAATTAATATTATTAATTGCAAAAATCAGGATTGCTGTGTGCCCCTTTAAGATTGAACACTAACAACTTCAAAGGAAGATGAGACAGGGTATGAATTGTCCTTTTTATCTTGGCGCCGCCAAAAACTGTCCACAATGAACAACATTATGCAGCTCTAAAGCGCAAGGTCTTATCCATCCACTGAATTTTCCGGGTACTGGACATTGACGGTCTGGCTATGTCTTGCGGCGTATACATGCAACACAGTTATACACTAATGCAGGACACGAAGTCTGTATCAGCTCCTTTAATGTCGAAAAATACAAACGTTTGATTTTACTTTCACGTGCGTGTATCAATATTATATCGGGGTATATACGGCGCCAGCAATTTCCGAGGAAAGATAAGATGAGGGATAATGTTTCTATCTATCAGACACGCCTCCGCCATGAAGCGAATCCCTCGGGGAGTAGAGGTCTGCAGTTTTAAGCGCAGTGACTTACCCCACTGAACTTTCCTGTTTCAGTGAACATTGAAGGTCTGGCTATTTATTGCGGCGTGTACATGCCAACACTTCTTCCCTTCATACTTATACACTAATGCAGGACACGAAGTTTTTAGCAGTTCCTTTAATGTTGAAAAGTAAATTGAAAGGCCTTACAAATGGTACATATGTTCTTGATAACAATTTCAACCGTTACTGAGATATAGGTGGTTATTGGTGTTTACACCTATCGCTTACCTATGACCTTGACCTTTGACCTGGTGACCTGATTTTCCCAGACTTGGTCAAGGTCACATAGCGGCACATATATGAGGGCATTGTTGGCGCTAGCTGGTTCGGTTTTCGAAATATACTTAGAAGTTTCTATTTTGGCCTGTTTAAAATTAAACCACTATGGCCGCCATATTTGATGACGTCATCAAATATTTTTCACACGATCGATAGAAGATGATGAAAACATGATTGTGGTAAAGTTTCAAAATGGTCATGCAATAATTGTATTTTTGACGATTTTTTCCAGTTTTTAAGCGTCTGGCGTCTCTGACGCCATCACGTTATGACGTCATGATCCCGCATGACCTTCTTGCACAACTAGAGCATGACCTTTACAATCTGTGAAAGTTTCATGCAAATCCGACCATAAATGTCTGAGATCTAGCGCGAACAAGATTTTCACCATGACGTCACTGGCGGCCATCTTGGTTGACGTCATGACCCCAAAAGCTTCGCGGCACTATTCCAGAATGAGCTCTATCACTGTGTAAACTTAAGAGGCCGTGCGACCAGTCTTACTATGAAAAGTGGCGGTGAGAAGAATAAAGTCAAAATCTTGCCGAACAACAACAATAGGTCTTTCCACTGGAAGGTGGAAAGCCCTAATAATGGTTTCGCGTATCTGTATGTGCGTGCAAGACGGGTACTGCGTTACGCCCGACACTGAATATTTAGGTCTGAGCTATGTATCATCTTCACGTGTATACATTCGTCTGACCAACGTCCCACCCATACGCACATTATTTGGCGAAGTTTCATCATTATCAGACTGGAAATCTTTAGGAAGAAAAGCGTGAACAAGGCATTTCTTAGATATTCACTGGCGGCCATACTGAATGTCGCCGCGACCCAAAAAATTGCAAGGCACAACTACAAGATAAGTACATTGTTTTGACAAAGATTCACCAAGAAGGGACATGTAGTTTTTGGGCAGAAGCGATTTTAATCTTCTTTCGTTTCTACGTTACTGTGACGTCATTAATGACGTCAGCTAAAAATAAACTTCCCGTTCGTATTTGCAATCATATGTTCTACCAAACTGACAAATTTTACGTGTCTACGTCAATTTTTCAAATTTTACGTCATTGACGTCATCGTATTTTGGTTCCTATGGCAACAATTTACCAACGTTGCGTTTTGAGTGGACTTTATTTTTGAAAAGTAAATTGAAAGGCCTTACAAATGGTACATACGTTCTTGATAACAATTTCAACCGTTACTGAGATATAGGTGGTTATTGGTGTTTACACCTATCGCTTACCTATGACCTTGACCTTTGACCTGGTGACCTGTTTTTTACAGACTTGGTCAAGGTCACATAGCGGCACATATATGAGGGCATTGTTAGCGCTAGCTGGTTCGGTTTTCGAAATATACTTAGAAGTTTCTATTTTAGCCTGTTTAAAATTAAACCACTATGGCCGCCATATTTGATGACGTCATCAAATATTTTTCACACGATGGATAGAAGATGATGAAAACATGATTGTGGTAAAGTTTCAAAATGGTCATGCAATAATTGTATTTTTGACGATTTTTTTTCAGTTGTTAAGCGTCTGGCGATTCTGACGCCATCACGTTATGACGTCATGATCCCGCATGACCTTCTTGCACAACTAGACCATGACCTTTACAATCTGTGAAAGTTTCATGCAAATCCGTTCATAAATGTCTGAGATCTAGCGCGAACAAGATTTTCACCATGACGTCACTGACGGCCATCTTGGTTGACGTCATGACCCCAAAAGCTTCGCGGCACTATTCCAGAATGAGCTCTATCACTGTGTAAACTTTAGAGGCCGTGCAACCAGTCTTACTATGAAAAGTGGCGGTGAGAAGAATAAAGTCAAAATCTTGCCGAACAACAACAATAGGTCTTTCCACTGGAAGGTGGAAAGCCCTAATTATATGATCGTTTTACATGAAATATGTTAACAATAAATACATTAACAATAATCCTTATACGTAGCCATGGTGTGTATTAATTCTAGTCACCTGATCAGGTATTAATTTACCACTGGCAGTAGATTCGTAAAAAGGCGATAAAAGAAAGATATAGTTTATTCTACTTACACATGTTTATAACAATTTATATTACAAAGGTAAAGTATTGTTGACAAAAAAAAACTTTCCGTTACAAACCCTGCTCCCCTCATTGCTTCTACATTTGCAAAATAATTGAAGCTAAAATGAAACCAACCTTTTTATACAATGTCGTGTATTTGTCAAAAGCAACGAGTTGCTTCGAATCGCTTACACTGTTCGGTAAACACTGCTTCGAATCCGTAACAATGTCACATTTATAATAGAGGCACTCTAGTTGGAGAAATGTCACTAAATCAATTTAGTTTTGAAGTGTTCCTTTTACTATCCAAGACCTGACAAATAAGCGTTCAATCTACGGTAAACTTGACGTTTTGTTACGGCTGATCTGATTGGACCAAGAAAAAGTTCGCAAACTACCCGAGAACAAATTTAAACTGTACAGTACGGTGTCCTGTTAGGGCCATCTTACCATCGCATCTTACCATCGAGGTCGATGGGAAAATGCGATGGTAAGATGCGATGGTAAGATGCGATGATTGATGGTAAGATGCGATGGTAAGATGCGATGGTTCATCGCATCTTACCATCGACCATCGCATCTTTCCAATGACCATCGCATCTTACCATCGTATCTTACCATCGACCATCGCATCTTACCATCGACTATAGCATGTTACCATCGACCATCGCTTCTTAACATCGCATCTTACCATCGACCATTGCTTCTTACCATCGACCATCGCATCTTACTATCGCATCTTACCATCGACCATCGACTTATGACACACATGCTACGGCCACTCTTGGTATCGAACTTGACCAAGTTTTCCATTCCCGAATATTGCAAACAAGTGAAACATAATTATATAAAGGAAACGGACACATTTCACAATCAACTTTTTAAATGACACTAATTGATTATAACTATGCATAAAACATGCAGTGTTTCACTTTTTAAGGTCAAGGATCCTTATATTTTACTAGTCGCCTGAGGGGCTTAAACAAGAGCATGGTGCAAAGTAAAAATTAAGTGCAATAGTGTAAACAATTTTAGGGAAATGTTTTCCTTATGCCGGTGTTTTCTCGCAAAATACACTAATTAATAAGTTTACACCGCGGGAGAATTCACTAGTTTGGGGTAAACTTTATCTGATTTGAAGTATAAATGTTTTAAGTTAGGCAATGTCTTGCCACTATAAAGGCTAGCTAAAGAGAATAAATTGAGGCGTAACTTTGTATCTGGATTATGATAACATTTCTCCAAGAAAATGGAAATGAATCCCTTAAAATGATTGTGTCTATAGCACCCAAGAGGTAACGTTACACTTTAAGTACATTATTTTTAATTATTTTTATTTAAAAAATGCACGTAATTGATGGTCTGTTTGCAAAATATAACGACCTACACCCGCTAATTAATAATAATAAAAAAAACTGGTCTGTAGTACA
The DNA here is from genome assembly GCA_037043455.1 of Cyrtodaria siliqua. Taxonomy (NCBI): domain Eukaryota; kingdom Metazoa; phylum Mollusca; class Bivalvia; order Adapedonta; family Hiatellidae; genus Cyrtodaria; species Cyrtodaria siliqua. The sequence continues at coordinate 61,723 of JAWPHD010011362.1, forward strand.
GTTCGTCAAACTTAATGTTAACCCCTGCCGTTTGTGTGTGTTTAAACTTAAAACTGTCCATACATGTATGTACGCGTACGTGTCCAAATAGGTACTGTGATAAGTTTACAATCATGCTCATTGAGCTAATTGAGCTAGATTTGACTAACTGAATACATTATTCGACGTTTCAGAGCGTTTTACGATGTCAACAAAAAGAAGTTGACTATCTTCAATTCGTTGCTGGGAACGTTTCCTTGTTACCTTATTAAAAAAGAAACGTTTGCTTAATCGGTGTATTTCTACCGCGTTTTATCTACGACTGATCGATGTTATCAGGCGTCTGCAAGACGTTTACATTGTGTTCGATGAAATAGGAGGAGCTCCGACTAAATATAAGCGCCTATAGGCCATAGAAGAGCAAACCAACGCAAAAGCTAGTGAGATTACTTTAGTAGATCTGGTCTGCAAGTTTTATTAATATGATGAAATTATTTGTGGGGAAAATTCTCCGACTGTTAAGGAGTATGTTAAACACATTTCGTTTATTCATAGAGGGGATCCCTCATTCCATATCACGTGTGGTATTCAAGGCTGCAGCAGTACATTTAATTTAGCGAGTACAATCGATCCACCGATATTGGCTTTCCTATCTGCCATAATGTAAACATTATCTACTTTAGACGGAAATTTTCATACTAAATTGAATGAAGTTGACATATATTTTTATATCAATCAAAAGAACAAACTTTAATTGAAACAACTGTAAAGAAATCAATATTTACACTTGACCGCATAGAACAGAAAAATTGACAAAGAATTACCTCTTCGGTAAAATTATTTAATACCGGCGGCCATGTTTGTTGATGACATCATTATACATGCCCTGAATAAAAATTGTTTTTCTGTAACAGAAACATCCAAGAACATCCAAAAGTGGTGGGGTTTCCATTAAATTAGAGGCTTCCAATGGGGTTCTTGATTAACATTTAAAAAAAAGAAGCGGGATTTCCGTTTATATATGATAAAAAAATGGTCATCTTTCCGACCAAATATTTATTAAACCACACCCTGGTCAAACTTTGGGCAAGATTCAGTTGAATAACCCCCCCACCAACCCCCCACCCCCCATTTTACCATCGACCATCGTATCTTACCATCGACCATCGCATCTTACCATCGCATCTTACCATCGACCATCGCATCTTAACGTCGATGGTAAGATTCGATGGTAAGATGGCCCTAACAGGACACCGTAGAACATAATATCGACACCTTCTTATTTAAAAATGTCAATGTCAGGATAAAGTCTCAACATTTGTCTTTATCCAATAAAATTGATCGTAACAGAATGCCAGTTTAACCGGAAGTTGTCATATCTTAATTTAAGTCAGATGACCTCGAAAGTTCGGTGATAAGTCGAATTTCTTCATGAATATCAAAAGATAACTAACATCTACATAATCGTGTACTGGAGTATAATATACAAGTTGCTGTTTTGACAAGAAGTAGAACTTGGAGGGAGGTTGGTTTTATTTTACATATAAATGTTTGTGGTGATAGTTTGTTAAGGCAGTGGGGCTAGTTTATACGAAACATGTATTTGTGTTTATATATAGCTATTGTACCTAATATATATGTGGTTGCTATTTAGAGATTTACACCTTTAACTGAAATAAACATGTTCATCGAAATGCCAAGGACGATGCATACTAGCATTTGAAAACAGAGATATATAGACACGGTGTGTGAACGGGCGTACTTACCTCACACGCACGCACGCACGCACGCAACATAGACAACTACGCACGCACGCATGCACCCACCCACACACACACAAACACACACACCGCAATCACGCACGCACTCACGAACACACGCACGCATGCCTTATTGTAGTGATCATACTATCATTTGATTTAATAGTTCTCAATAAGTCATTTTTCTATAAGATAAATAAGTATGCAAAACAAGTAACAAAACAAAATAATTGTTATACGTTTGATTTAATAGTTCTCAATAAGTCATTTTTCTATAAGATAAATAAGTATGCAAAACAAGTAACAAAACAAAATAATTGTTATACGTTCGTGTTTAACTTGACATAACTGCTGTTCAACAAATATTATTTAAAAGGCGTAAATCTTTTTGTCAAGTTATTTCACAAATAAAGCGTCGATTTGACAATGTACCTAGCCCAGAGAAAACCAATATACTGTATCAAATGTAAGATCTTTTTATCACCATGTCCATACGTCACCCGTTGATGCGGTGGAAGTAAACACATTTTGTGGTGGAATAACGCCTCGGTTGAGTGTAAATTTACACCGAAGGTAAGAAAATGATTATTTGCTTGTTCTTATTTATATATTCCATAAGTGTGACATATCGCAAGATGTGGTCCATATATTTTCGAAAACTCGCCTAAACATTATTTTGTCTAAACGTTTGTCAAACACAATAAAGTGCACAGAAAAATGCAAAAGTTAACCGGTCAGCTGCATTTTATCGCGCTGTACATTATTCTGTGAAGTAAATAACATTTTCCCACGTTATATTTTCAAGTTTGGTATCATTACAATCCACAATGACTTTGTACATATATTAACATACAATCTGTGAATGAACGTTTAGAAACTTCAACGAGAGCAATATTTTTTAAAGCAATTATTAGTTTTGATTTCCAATTATTTCTTAATTGCATAGACATAACCAAATTTAGAGTAGCGATGGTCAGATTAATTGTCTCATCTCACAGCCGTAGAGACTGGTATGTGGCACAGGCCTCGACGTATACCATTAGGAGATAGAATATGTATGAAGACGAATTTCATTTCATTTTAGAATGCAATCATTTTAAAGATATTCGAAAAATATATATTTCAAAGTATTTTTGGAATCGACCGAGCATGTTCAAATTAAAATAACTTGTTTACGGCAAAAATTAAAAGGAAAATAAAAATCTGAGTGTGTCTTTTTTTTAAATCATTTGAAATAAGAAAAAGATTAACAATGAATTGATCTGATGTATTTGAAATTAAATGTCTCATTTATTTGTAATTCCATGATTTAATTGTAGTATTGTGTGTCATTTTGCTCTGTTTCTTTTTCTTTGCAAACAGTCATGTATAATTGTGTCTAATTTTACTCGTTGTCTTTGCACTTATTCGTGTGTTATTGTGTTTGATGGTATGCCACGTTTGAAAATCTTGATCCTGTTTGAATTGGTGTTTATGTGCTTATATGTTCATAGCAAGAATATGATTATCTATTATACATCAACCAAAACATTCATATATCTCTACATGTTTAGTCACCTTCTCCGTGAATTCGGAATTGCAAATCGAGACATGTTCATATATGTCGCAATTTTTACCATGTTTTCCCTTTTGCATTGTTTGTTTGTTTTTCGTTCTCAAGTAAGAAGTAAACAGTGAAACTTTGTATATCCTTTGCATCTGATATGTATTATACCCGTTTGTACGAATATTGCTAGGTCTGTTAAAAATGTAAATGATCACATGGGCCTATAGCTTACTGACTTTGAAATAAAGTGCTTCTTCATGATTCCGACAATTTCTTTCATTTTCATTTCTTTTATACGTATTAACACTTGAACCGAAACTACGTTGGTAAATCATGTGTAGGTCTAATCTGTATAGTTTTGAGCTGTACTACTACCCCTTATATGAATATGAACCAAGCTTAGTTGTTCTACTGCATTCATAGTTGGAACCCACGTTCGATTACATTACGTTACTCTTCATTCATCACGTAATCAATAATGCGTGCGTTTCGACGACGTACTGCATGCCATTCAGTCACTGAGAAACAGAGCTAAACGCGTGAACTTAACGGTGATGCCTTCATCGCCGTCGCCGATGAAAAACACCACCACACATATGCCTCGTTTTTTTCTTCAAAAAGGTGAGACAACAACTGAATAGTTAATGTCGTTCATAAGAAACGCTACATTTGTATGAACGTAAACAAGGGAGAGAGCATTTCCAGTATATCCCATTTAATCGTTATATGGGTAAGCTAACAAATGCCGAAACATGAGGACGATAAAAACGGGTTTGTATGCTTGAAAAACGAAGGAAAAACATCTTTAAAATGCTACCTGACCTGAGGCGTTACTTCGTCTTAAAGTTCCTCCACCACATCAATGTCGTTGCAAAACAGATAACCAAAATACGTCTGCAAAGTCATTCTGGATTGTAAAGATACCAAACAAACTTGAAAACCTTGCTTAGGAGAGTGTCATTTACTTCACAGAATAATGTACAGATCGATTAAATGCATTTGACCGGTTAACTTTTGCATTTTTCTGTGCACTTTATTGTGGTTGGGTACAAAAAGTTATAATTTCCTCGAATGTTGAGAAAAAAAAAGACATACGTTTAGACAAAACAACGTTCAGGTGAGTGTTCGAAAATTGATGGACCACATCTTGCGCTATGTCACACTTCTAGAATATATAAATAAAAACTAACAAATAATCATTTTTTTACCTTCGGTGTAAATTAACACACCACTGAAGCGTTATTCCACCACAAAGTTGTTATCTCCACTACATCAAGGGGTAACGTATGGACATGATGCATATATACCGTATGGAAATAATTCGGAAAAGTATCCATAACAGAAGTCTATTTTCAAATATATGGCACAATCGAAAAACTGTTTTTAAGTCTCAAAACCGGTTTTAAAAATCGGTGTAAATTAACACACCACTGAAGCGTTATTCCACCACAAAGTTGTTATCTCCACTACATCAAGGGGTAACGTATGGACATGATGCATATATACCGTATGGAAATAATTCGGAAAAGTATCCATAACAGAAGTCTATTTTCAAATATATGGCACAATCGAAAAACTGTTTTTAAGTCTCAAAACCGGTTTTAAAAATCTGAAAGCCTAAGCACTCAGAAATGTTTATGCTTTATAAACCTAAATTATCATTTGATAATTCCTATTTATCGACGCGAAAACGTTTCTTAGTATCAAACTCAGTTTTGAGAATCTTACAACGGAATTTAACTCTAGAAACCGTTTTGGACTCGATACACATACTTTATCGCTCGAAAACATGGGTTTTGAAATGGTAGCTATCATTATCAAATTGGTATCTATAATTATCGAATCGTAAAACCGGTGTTACATTTTTTTCGTCGATAAATAGGTATTATCGAACGACAAACGTAAATTATCACACATACATATATGATGGTTACGGTCGATAATCATATATACTAATCTTAAAACCGGTTTTACGGTTGTTAAAATTTCGTTTTGAGACTTACAACCGTTTTTTGTCGATAAATAGGGATTATCGAGCAACAAGGTAGATGTATCGACCTAACACAGTTTTGAGAGCTAAATTTGATTTTTCAGATTCTTAAAACCCCTTTTAAGACTTAAAGCTGAAGTTTGGCCTAAATCAACAAAACCATTGTTAATGTGTTTTTGATTATGAATTCTCTTTATAAACACGATGTTTACTATGTCATTGATGTTTGTGAATTAGAAATATGTGTTTTAAAGATAAAAAGCGAAAAGGCGAAAAACTAAGGGGAAATACTCTTGTTATACTACCAGTAGTGACGTCATCGGTTTTAAGAGAAGCCATTTGTACACTAGGAAAATGGTCAAAAACAGTGAGGCCCTCCCAGGGGGTCACGTGTTCTCTTGTTCCCTGAAAATATGACCCAATATTCCCTTGTTCCCCAAATATATTTTGCTTGTTCCCCAAAAATATATTTGAAATGTTCCCTTGTTCCCCAAAGATATTAGCAATAACAGACAATGTTCCCTTGTTCCCAAAAATAAATGGCCATGTTCCCCAAAACCCCTGGGAGACCCTCAACAGTGTGTGTGTGTGTGTGTGTGTGTGTGTGTATGTGTGTGTATGCGTGTTGTATACGTGTGTGTGTGCGCGCGTGCGTGTGCGTGCGTGTGCGTGTGCGTGTGCGTGTGTGTGTGTGTGTGAAAATGTCGGTAATGATGCCAGATTGCAGGAAATGCCGTGATTAGATGGTGTCACAATGTGCAACCTTACGATTTTGAGCCAGAATACGTGTCTGAGGATGAAAAAAAGGAAAGCAAGACAACATTAGTTTATAAACGGTAGAGCCTTAAATATAAGATACAAAGATTTTCACACGCTCCAAAATTGATCTGTTTTTATATACTTATTTACATACCATGCCATGCAACAAACTTGACAATGGCTTAAGCGAGATCAAAACCGGGTGTTAGTAGGCAGGGAAAAAAACGAAAACGTTTACCCGGAAAGATATACTCCTGATTTTTAGCTCTACTGGCCAAAGGCCAGGCGAGCTTATGCGATCACTTTTCGTCCGTCGTCCTTCCGTCTGTCTGTTAGCAACCGTCCGTCTGTCTGTTAGCAATTTTATCAAACCGACATCTCCTCTGAAACCGCTTGAAGGATTTTGATAAAACTTCATCACAATGTTACTTGGGAGGGCTCCTCTCAGTTTTTTGTTTTTCGGGGCCGCCAGTCATCCAAGATGGCCGCCATGGCTAAAACTAGGTCAAATTTAAGTAAATTTCAAACGACATCTCCTCCGAAACCACTTATTCCATTCTACTGAAATATCATATACATGTTCCTTGGGTTGGTCTCTATCAAGTTTGTGTTTTTCGTTATCATCGAATAATCAAAATGGCCGCCACAGCGATTCAAAGTTTACATAGAGTTATATAGGAAAAGGTTAAAAATTACATCTTCTCTGAAACCGCTTGAAGGATTTTGATGAAACTTAATCACAATAATATTTGGGGTAGTCCCTCTCAGATTTATATTTTTCGCGGCCGCCAGTCATCCAAAATGGCCGCTATGTCTAAAACTAGGTCAAATTTAAGGAAATTTCAAACGACATCTCCTCCGAAACCACTTATTCCATTCTACTGATATATCATTTACATGTTCCTTGGGTTGGCCTCTATCAAGTTTGTGTTTTTCGTTATCGTTGAATAATCAAAATGGCCGCCACGGCGACTCAAAGTTTACATAGAGTTATATACGAAAAGGTTAAAAATGACATCTTCTCTGAAACCGCTTCAAGGATTTTAATGAAACTTAATCACAATGATATTTGGGATAGTCCCTCTCAGATTTGTGTTTTTTGCCGCCGCCAGTCATCCAAGATGGCCGCCACGGCTAAAACTAGGTCAAATTTAAGTAAATTTCGAACGACATCTCCTCCGAAACTACTTATTCCATTCTTGTGAAATATCATATACATGTTTCTTGGGTTGGCCTCTATCAAGCTTGTGTTTTTCGTTTTCGTCTAATAATCAAAATGGCTACCACGGCGACCCAAAGTTTACATAGAGTTATACAGGAAAAGGTTAAAAATGACATCTTCTCTGAAACCTCTTGAAGGATTTTGATGAAACTTAATCACTATGATATTTGGGATAGTCCCTCTCAGATTTGTGTTTTTCGCGGCCGCCAGTCATCCAAGATGGCCGCCATGGCTAAAACTAGGTCAAATTTAAGTAAATTTCAAACGACATCTCCTCCGAAACCACTTATTCCATTCTACTGAAATATCATATACATGTTCCTTGGGTTGGTCTCTATCAAGTTTGTGTTTTTCGTTATCATCGAATAATCAAAATGGCCGCCACAGCGACTCAAAGTTAACATAGAGTTATATAGGAAAACGTTAAAAATTACATCTTCTCTGAAACCGCTTGAAGGATTTTGATGAAACTTAATCACAATAATATTTGGGGTAGTCCCTCTCAGATTTATATTTTTCGCGGCCGCCAGTCATCCAAAATGGCCGCTATGTCTAAAACTAGGTCAAATTTAAGGAAATTTCAAACGACATCTCCTCCGAAACCACTTATTCCATTCTACTGATATATCATTTACATGTTCCTTGGGTTGGCCTCTATCAAGTTTGTGTTTTTCGTTATCGTTGAATAATCAAAATGGCCGCCACGGCGACTCAAAGTTTACATAGAGTTATATACGAAAAGGTTAAAAATGACATCTTCTCTGAAACCGCTTGAAGGATTTTAATGAAACTTAATCACAATGATATTTGGGATAGTCCCTCTCAGATTTGTGTTTTTTGCCGCCGCCAGTCATCCAAGATGGCCGCCATGGCTAAAACTAGGTCAAATTTAAGTAAATTTCGAACGACATCTCCTCCGAAACTACTTATTCCATTCTTGTGAAATATCATATACATGTTTCTTGGGTTGGCCTCTATCAAGCTTGTGTTTTTCGTTTTCGTCTAATAATCAAAATGGCTACCACGGCGACCCAAAGTTTACATAGAGTTATACAGGAAAAGGTTAAAAATGACATCTTCTCTGAAACCTCTTGAAGGATTTTGATGAAACTTAATCACCATGATATTTGGGATAGTCCCTCTCAGATTTGTGTTTTTCACGGCCGCCAGTCATCCAAGATGGCCGCCATGGCTAAAACTAAGCCAAATTTAAGGAAATTTCAAACGCCATCTCCTCCGAAACCACTTATTCCATTCTTGTGAAATATCATATACATGTTCTTTGGGTTAGCCTCTCTTCGTTATCGTCAAATAATCAAAATGGCCGCCACGGCGACCCAAACTTTACATCAGAGTTATATACGAAAAATTTAAAAATTACATCTCCTCTGAAACCGCCTGAAAGATTTTGATGAAACTTAAGCACAATGATATTTGGGATAGTCCCTCTCAGATTTGTGTTTTTTGCGGCCGCCAGTCATCCAAGATGGCCGCCATGGCTAAAACTAGGTCAAATTTAAGTAAATTTCAAACGACATCTCCTCCGAAACCACTTATTCCATTCTTGTGAAATATCATATACCTGTTCCTTGGGTTGGCCTCTATCAAGTTTGTGTTTTTCGTTATCATCGAATAATCAAAATAGCCGCTACGGCGACTCAAAGTTTACATAGAGTTATATAGGAAAAGGTTAAAAATTACATCTTCTCTGAAACCGCTTGAAGGATTTTGATGAAACTTATTCACAATGATATTTGGGATAGCTGATCTCAGATTTGTGTTTTTCGCGGCTGCCAGTCATCCAAGATGGCCTCTATGGCTAAAACTGGGTCAAATTTAAGGAAATTTCAAACGACATCTCCTCCGAAACCACTTATTCCATTCTACTGATATATCATTTACTTGTTCCTTGGGTTGGCCTCTATCAAGTTTATGTTTTTCGTTATCGTCTAATAATCAAAATGGCTACCACGGCGACCCAAAGTTTACATAGAGTTATATAGGAAAAGGTTAAAAATGACATCTTCTCTGAAACGTCTTGAAGGATTTTGATGAAACTTAATCACCATGATATTTGGGATAGTCCCTCTCAGATTTGTGTTTTTCGCGGCTGTCAGTCATCCAAGATGGCCGCCATGGCTAAAACTAGGTCAAATTTAAGGAAATTTCAAACGACATCTCCTCCGAAATCACTTATTCCATTCTTGTGAAATATCATATACATGTTCCTTGGGTTGGCCTTTATCAAGTTTGTGTTTTTCGTTATCGTCGAATAATCAAAATTGCCGCCACGGCGACTCGAAGTTTACATAGAGTTATATAGGAAAAGGTTAAAAATGACATCTTCTCTGAAACCTCTTGAAGGATTTTGATGAAACTTAATCACAATGATATTTGGAATAGTCCCTCTCAGATTTGTGTTTTTCGCGGCCGCCAGTCATCCAAAATGGCCGCCATGGCTAAAACTAGGCCAAATTTAAGGAAATTTCAAACGACATCTCCTCCGAAACCACTTATTCCATTCTTGTGAAATATCATATACATGTTCCTTGGGTTAGCCTCTCTTCGTTATCGTCAAATAATCAAAATGGCCGCCAAGGCGACCCAAACTTTACATAAGAGTTATATACGAAAAATTTAAAAATTGCATCTTCTCTGAAACCGCCTATAAGATTTTGATGAAACTTAAGCACAATGATATTTGGGATAGTCCCTCTGAGATTTGTGTTTTTTGCGGCCGCCAGTCATCCAAGATGGCCGCCATGGCTAAAACTAGGTCAAATTTAAGTAAATTTCAAACGACATCTCCTCCGAAACCACTTATTCCATTCTTGTGAAATATCATATACATGTTCCTTTGGTTGGCCTCTATCAAGTTTGTGTTTTTCGTTTTCGTCTTATAATCAAAATGGCCACCACGGCGACCCAAAGTTTACATAGAGTTATATAGGAAAAGTTACAAATGACATCTTCTCTGAAACCTCTTTAAGGATTTTGATGAAACTTAATCACCATGATATTTGGGATAGTCCCTCTCAGATTTGTGTTTTTCGCGGCCGCCAGTCATCCAAGATGGCCGCCATGGCTAAAACTAGGCCAAATTTAAGGAAATTTCAAACGACATCTCCTCCGAAACCACTTATTCTATTCTTGTGAAATATCCTTTACATGTTCCTTGGGTTAGCCTCTATCAAGTTTGTGTTTTTTGTTATCGTCAAATAATCAAAATGGCCGCCACGGCGACCTAAAGTTTACATAAAAGTTATATAGGAAAAGGTTAAAGATTACATCTTCTCTGAAACCGCCTGAAAGATTTTGATGAAACTTAAGCACGTGTTTTTCGCGGCCGCAAGTCATCCAAGATGGCCGCCATAGCTAAAACTAGGTCAAAACGGTTAATTTTCAACAAAACTTAACATAAACTCAACACAAAAATGTATTTTCGTAGATAATCAGGGGCCATAACTCTATTTAGAAAAGCTAAAGGTCCACATTGATCGTAAGGAAGTGATGTCTGTTTGATATAAGGCTTCACAGCAATTTTAGTTAAAATCCAAAATAAGATAAAGAAGTTATCAAAACCATGCACCTAAGCTTTACTCAAAATGCGCATTTTTGTTAAGTAACTCTGGGGTCATAACTCTATTCTGAAAAGGAGAAAATCGGTCTGGCTCATAAGAAAGTGGCATCTTAATGATATAACGCTTCACAGTAAAGTTGATTTTAACCGAAAACAATTTACAGAAGTTATTAACAACTTGCATGAAAGCTTTAGCCAAAAGGTGGATGCCCGTCCCTCCCTCCACCCATCTACCCGCCATCTTCAATCCTTAAACCGCTTTTAATTTAACAAAAATATGTTGAAAATTGCATTCTGCATAAACAGAATACAATCAGGCGTGTTTATGTCTTATTTATGTACAAAATCAAATCGCTAAAATTAAAACTTGTACACATTTTTTCTTTGAATATCAATATTTTCTTATCACTTACGGGCTTCCGTAGAAAATGCGTTGATGTTACGAAATGCAAAGAATACCATTAATCCATACAGTGGTTTCGTATATAGCTCAGTTTCTGCTATTGATATGCAAAAAATCACGAGTATATCTTTCCGGGTAAACCAAAAGTGATTTTTTGCACGATACGAGAAGTTGGGTTCCTGCCTATAGGGACCCAACAATCATCAAAACTGCACACGGCCCTGGATATAGAAGATTTCAAGCCCCGTCCATATGGTGTTGATCTGGCACAATATATACACGCTGGAAATATTTTCGTAACTAAAATATTCTTATATTTAAGTAGCTTAATTCGAAGTTTGTGTAGCCTGATAATATAGCAACATATTCAGCCATATTGTGTACACTAGTCATGAAGTGTTGCCAAATGTTACTCTATAACAGTGTCGCAAAATGATATCGTGTAGAGTTGTCTGTACAGATAACTTGTCGTACTGATTGACACTTGTTAACGTCATGCTTTTTCCCCATTGTTCTTTCGAAATATGTTCACCATTTGCACGATTTTACGGGATGCACGGATATTGAAGCGCTTTACTTAATTAAAGACACATTTCGAGCCTATTGTATTTGGTGGGGAGAGAATTTCTATAGGTAACTGTAAATCGCTGTTAGAAATTATCAAATACATTTGCACGAGGAAATTGAGATTATTAGTTTTTTGTCAAAGGATGAGGCCCATCCCATAAAGAGTGTATAATTATGTAGTAAAAATTATAACCGTTTTGCATTTCATGTGCACTTGTATATATGCTAAAACAACTATGTATAGTTGGATTTTCTTAAAAGACCCTTGTTAACAATTAATAGTTTTTGTATTTTTAGCACAATATACTCTATTATCAGTTACTTCTCTGCCATGTTTTAGTAAATCTCAAATGCAAGAAACTCATCGGGACTTCAAAATTCAAAAATCGTTGTCATCTGTCAGTGTTTTTGATCACCTGAGCCGAAGGCTCAATGTGATGTTTTGGAATCACTCTTCGTCCGTCGTCCGTCCGTTGTCTGTCCGTCGTCGTCGTTATCCTTTGCTTCTGACGACTTTTTCTCAGAAACCGCTTGTCGGAATTCAACCAAATCTTATATGAATTCATTAAATTGGATTTTATAGTTGCATCAACAGCTAAGGTCATTTGGCGACATTCCAGCTTTTTATTGGTGGAGGAAGACCCCAGCTGCAAACCCGGGCATTTTTTCGTGCGCGGGTGCGCATCTGAGTAGAACAACCGACGTTCCGCAAGCAAGCTGGATAGCTTGATACTCACATACTAAACAGTCCTGGCCCCATTGGGAATAGAACCCACAGCGGTGAGGGACATGTGATTTCAAGTCTGAGACCACTCGACCACGGACGACCCAAGTTTATGTGAAGCATCATTATATGTTTGTTCGAATGGTGCACCTGAGGTCATAAATGCACCCGCAATGGGGCTTATCAGTTTCATTTAACAAATCTTAAAATCTTCTGCAAAAATACAAGTGTAGACAGTGGTTACCAAATCCGTATGGACAACCTCATATGGGCCATAGGTGTAACTAATATTAATATATGGTGCAGTAAAATTATCACTTCTAGTTCGTGTGTTGTTGTTTGTTTTCTGATATTAATAAAAACAACAACAGAATCGGTAGAACCGATGGATGCATCCCGAAAGTTACACAGAAAAAAGTAATGTTTAGTGTGAGTGCTTCCTTATTCAAAATGAATCCGTACGGAACTCTATTATGCTCCGGATAAGATTTTTAAAAAAAGAGAGATAATTAAAAAAGTAGTGAAGCTAGAGTTATGGTTCCTATGAACTGCACTCCATCTCATTGTCCTAATCATTCACAGGAACTTTAATCAAGCATACTTTTTGAGTCATGCTCCGGACAAAACAAAAAGTGTGACGCACGGACGGACGGACGAACACACGGACGGACGGAAAAAGCGGCGACTATATGCTCCCCCATAATAAACAATCTAATGTTTTAGTTACAATATATTTTATATCAAAAACTAAGGTAATAGTAAATGAAAAGAAAAAAACTGTGATGGGGCCTCAATATAATGTCTCAGTCAGCGAGAAGTAAGCAGTTAAAAAGCATGCTATCCATGATTTTTCAACGACTACATTCAGTTGGGAAATGTGTCTTTAAAGTGAAAGACAAAATTGCCGAGGGATATAAATAAAGTGTAAACGCGCGTTAAAGTAAGTAAAGAGTATATTTATTGTATGTATCACCTTTCTAAAGTGGCAGACTTGTGTAAGGGTCCTTTTGTGTCCGATATCTAAGTTTGATGGTACCACTGGCCATGTCATGCACAATAATACATACTGACAAGCAAAATCGATGAATTGATATCCCCCGCCGAATGATGTATTATCCTCGAGTGGAAGAAATGTGTTCGAATTTTTTTTAATTAGTAAAGATATGACCTTGAGCCTTCATAAATTCGAATATCTACTAGATATAGGTATAGAAATATCCACAACCTTAAACTAAAAACAAATAACATCATATAATCCTCTCAGTCTTATCAAGGGCAGTTGAAATCCAAAATTTTGAAATTTATTTTATTTTGTCTCAAATTTGACTAAACACAGAGGTGTCTCCTAGCAATATTACAAATGTACATGTGTTACCTAGCATGCTTAGATCATGCTTGAAAAATGAGGTGCCAGGTAGGTAAACAGATGTGTGCATTCAATCAATAGTTGTGTGCTTGACCATGCAAACATTGCAATTACCTAGGCTAACTTACCTGTATTATTATGTCATGATAAAGTAAACCTTCAGGAACCTCTCTATACATTGTGTATTAAGTTGTCACCCCATAATGGTCATTGGAAATTGATTTTTAGAATGTGTTCATGTACAATATTTGTAAAGTTGTAAGTGATTGGTATACAAATTTAAAAAATGGATTTTCAGCTGCCCTAGATAAGACTTTGAAGATTACATTGCTATTGATAATATTTAATTTTCTTCTCTGAATATTACTGTGTGGATGCAGGAAAATTGCAGTTTTTTAATTTAAAATAATTACTAAATTAGTGCATTTTTTCTATTGATTTCTTTCTCTATATGTGCTATATATATAATAAATAATGAAACTACTTGATGTAATGCCCTAACTTGTGCTTAAAATACATATTGCATCGAAATGGTTTTCATTGTCACAGGTTGGATATTTAGTTTATTTGTTGATTGATTTATTTACATTTTTTCTTTTTTCTCATAAGAAAACCTTGGTTCATGGGTTCATGGGTTCATTTTTTCTTGATTGGGAGCTTAGGGGCCCTTGTTGGATCATTTTATATAGAGTTATTTTTTAATTATTATTATTTATTTTTTTATTATTATTATTTTTTATTTTTTTATTATTTTTTTCTCATAAGAAACCTTGGTTCATTTTTTTCGTTCTACAGGTGGGAAGCAGAGTGGTTTTTACCTCCGCTGTCCACTTTTCTTAACTACACATGACAACCGCAAAAATAGTTCCCCGCAATGAGAATATTTTCCGTGGCCGCCATTTTGTTTTGAAAAAAATCACGGAAAATGGATATTTCAAACATTTCAAAAGTAATTCCATTGCATCATTGCATTTGTTCCATATTTTATTCATTAAAATAACGTGAAAACACTAGAAACTGTCGTTTGGTGTATGAGCCCCAATGAGAATATTTTCCGTGGCCGCCATTTATTTATTTTTTATTATTAAAGCGAATGTAATACTGAAATAAAAAATACATCAGTGCTGTTCATTGCGTTAATAATAAGCTTCAAACTCCCCAAAAATCACAGTTCATTTTGCTGATCGTAAATTCAAGGTCATTTTTACGCGTAATTTACGGTACAACAAATAACCTGTTGTTCTATATTTATTACTCAGCTATGAGAGCCTCTTAAAAGGTATGCTAGCCGATTCATTAAAATAACGTGAAAACACTAGAAACTGTCGTGTGGTGTATGTTTCCTAGAACATCGTTGGAAAATCCGAAAAAATTATTGAATCGAGGGATATTTTTAAACGCGTTCTATTGGTCAATAGTAAATCGATTATTTTGAGGGGTCGTCTCCAAATTGCTAATCTGGCTATTTTCCTTCTAATGGACGTAACTCGTGTTGACTGTCTAGATTTAAAGGGGCACGAGGCAATTCAAGATTTAAAATTAGCAGACTGATGGCGATAACAAGAGAATGGTCTTTAAAAAACATGTTTACATAGGAAAATTACCCAACTAAAAAACTGGAAGTTGATCAACCTTTTCATATTTTTATTTTTCAGCTTATTATTATATGGGCAAAGAGCAATGTGTTATCTATGAATATATGCGTCAGGTCGTATTGACGTCTTTATACTTAAATGATATGCGGCAATTCAATATTTAAAATTAGTATACTGTGGGATAATAAGAGAATGTGGTCACTTCTTTTTTTTACCCACACGTTTTTGAAAAAAAGTGTACATAGGAAAATTACCCCACTAAAGAAAAAAAAAAGTAAGTCCATCAACCACTTTATATTTCAGCTGACCATTATTATTTATATGGGCAAAGAGCAATGCGTTATCTATGAATTTTCACGAGGTCGTATTGACCGTCTTTATATTTAAAGGGATACTCAGTATGCGGCAATTCAAGATTTAAAATTCGTATACTGAGGTTGATAATAAGAGAATGGTCACATTTTTATTTACCCACACGTATTAAAGAAAAGTGTACAAATTACCACTAAAAAAAAGTTTAAGTCCATCAGCCACTTTATATTTCAGCTGACCATGGCAAAGAGAAATATGTATCTTTAAATCTTCATGAGGTGTGTGCTATACTTCTGGAGTTATTACACATGTATTTCCAGTAATATTATTCGGGGTGCTTCTTTCAGCCAAAGTGTGTTCATCAATAACAGGAGTAATTTTAAAATACATATATAAATTATATAACTGGAACTGTCATTTACGCCGTATGACATGGGGAAGCTCCATGTCCACCGCCGTAGGCATGCCATCTTCGGGATGGTAAAAATTGTGTACTATTGATTTTATGAATATTGAGTTCTGCTCAACCCGGGGCTAGAGGGCGTGAGCGGTAGCTAGCATATTTCACTACCGCTCATGAACAGTCTCAATCAAACCGAGACTGCAATATTTCGTATGTGTCGTGCTCGGCCGTTTCCAAAGGTCCATTGTCATACTCTTTTTTTTAGTGATAAATAAACATATACTAGATCTAGTTCTGAAAATCGGTTAATAATATTTTAAAGCCAACATGTATATTTGATGCGGAAACTGTGTTGCTGGGATGGCATACAATTAAGAAATCTCAAACAACTTCAGCTAGCCTCAGTAGTTTGCTATACAACTTTCAGGATGTTTAATTTACATTTGTACAGCACATTAAAACCATTTTTGAATAAAAAATTCTGTAACATTTTTTATTTTCGATGCAGCAGAATTTTGAATTGCAAATGACGTATTGAAGATATATTTTGCACTATTTTTTTTCTCTCAAGGAAGGTGTTTTTATTTAGCACTGAAAACGTCTGTTTCACTGATATACAACTGATCAAGTTTTAAAGTTGAATTTTGTCTGAATAGTCAAGCTTTGGCTAGTTGCACGATTATGTTTAAAGACGGGTGCAGTCTTTCATGAATTATGGAGCTTTTTTTTATTTTCAATTGTTGAAGTTTATAAAAAGGTGCATAAACATGCACTGGATAATTGATAAGGAGGAATTGTATAAAGTTTCATGACCATAGGCCAATATTTTGCCAATGCATGATCTAGGTTAGGTTGCAGGTTAAAGTTTTATGAAAAGGGTCATAACCCTGCCAAAATGAAAGGCTGAGTTATTGGACATGTTAATGGCACTAAATAATTGATAAAGAAAAACTGCATACAGTTTTATGACCATAGATCAATATTTTTGCCAAGTTATGACCCACGTTAGGTTGCTGGTTAATGTTATTTGAAAAGGGTCATAACTCTGCCAAAATGAAAGTTGGAGTTACTGGACATGTCACAATATTTCTTTGGGTAAGACGAAGATATGTGTGAAGTTTCATGAACATAGATCAAATACTTTTATGTTCAGTTATAAGCTTGGCTAGGTTGCAGGTTAGTTTTATAAAAACAAAAGGTCAATGACATTGAAGCTCTACTGATTGATTTTGATTTCAGGAAGAAGTCGCTACAAAAATGTTTTTTCAAAATTTATTTTTAGCCGTGGCGGCCATCTTGAATTTCCGGCCGACCTGACATTTTTCTATGATCAATAAGACATCAAGAGCAACATTACTGTGAAGTTTCATGAAAATCCGTCAAGTAGTTTCAGAGGAGTAGTCGCTACAAGTTTTCATTATATAACTCTATGTAAACAAAGATGGCCGCTGACAGCCATGTTTAACATCAAATCAAAACGATTTTAACAAGGACCAACATCATGTCATGCTGATCATTTTAGAAAAAGTCCCATATCAATATCACATAGTTTTCAAGAAGTAGTCGCTACAAACTTGTATTTTGAAAATCTATTTTTACCCATGGCGGCCAACTTGAATTTCCGGCCGACCTGACATTTTTCTATGATCAATAAGACATCAAGAGCAACATTACTGTGAAGTTTCATGAAAATCCGTCAAGTAGTTTCAGAGGAGTAGTCGCTACAAGTTTTCATTATATAACTCTATGTAAACAAAGATGGCCGCTGACAGCCATGTTTAACATCAAATCAAAACGATTTTAACAAGGACCAACATCATGTCATGCTGATCATTTTAGAAAAAGTCCCATATCAATATCACATAGTTTTAAAGAAGTAGTCGCTACAAACTTGTATTTTGAAAATCTATTTTTACCCATGGCGGCCAACTTGAATTTCCGGCCGACCTGAAATTTTACTAGGATAAATAAGACATCAAGAGCAACATTCCTGTGAAGTTTCATGAAAATCCGTCAAGTAGTTTCAGAGGAGTAATTGCTACAAGTTTTCATTATATAACTCTATGTAAACAAAAATTGCCACTAGCAGCCATGTTTAACGTCGAATCAAAATAATGTTCGACTCGGATAACCATCATGTCATGCTGATCTATTTTTAGCTGTGACGGCCATCTTGAATTTCTGGCCGATCTGAAATTTTGCTAGGATCAATTACACATTAAGAGCAACATTCCTGTAAAGTTTCATGAAAATCCGCCAGGTAGTTTCAGAGGAGTAGTCGCTACAAGTTTGTACTATATAACTCTATGTAAACAAAGATGGCAGCCATAAACGATTTGTATCAAATTGAACACTAGGACGTATCTGAGGATGACCATTTGCTTGAGGAAACATGAAAGACTTAGTTTGTACTGGCAAAGATGGTAATTCACACTCGTCATTTATATCAAACACATACGTTTTGGAACCACATGTACTCACTAAATGAGGATAATCAATCTAGACATTTTTTTCCCAAATGATCAAGTAGAAATATATGTTGCAATACAGGTTATCCCGTTCCTGACTACTGTTTGTACTTTGAATTGTGGTAATAAAAAAAGCATACACAATTATGCAAGAACTAGGACACACACTAAAAAACACAACAAAAACAATGATGAATTTAAACAATAAAACAGCAACAGAAAGTTAAGTATGCCAGAGACATATAAGCAGAGATGAACAGCTTTATCAAATTATAGGTGGTCGTATGTGTACATGTACACTCTCAAAATCAATTTATATCTAAAAACAAATTTTGAAATAGTGTTTCAAAAGCGCTAACAGCTAAAAGAAGCTTTCTATCTCTGC
This sequence comes from Cyrtodaria siliqua, assembly GCA_037043455.1. NCBI lineage: Eukaryota > Metazoa > Mollusca > Bivalvia > Adapedonta > Hiatellidae > Cyrtodaria > Cyrtodaria siliqua. The sequence continues at coordinate 80,782 of JAWPHD010011362.1, forward strand.
TTATATGTCTCTGACTAAACTAGCAGGCAAAGTTACACTCAGAAATTGTTTTTACTACACTGAAAAAATAAAACAAAGTCTTTATTAAAAATACACGAAGACAAAATGATAGAGAAGGCAAGAGAATATAAATGACATTATCCCCGCATATAATCCTCGCGATATTCAAATTTGACAAGTCAAATTATTTTTAACTATTTTGTTCCATTTTTATTTTGCTATAATTATAACGTGCATTTAAATTGGTACTGTTTTTGAAACTTTCCTCTGCTACAAAATACACATACAGTGCATAAATTATCAACAGGGAGCCAGTTTAATCAAATTTAGGTTTATTTTCCACGTTTTACTGTCACAGGGCATAAAAGAGGCATGATACTAACTGACTGACACTATTGTTTGGGGTGCTTGTTTCAGGGTTTTTGGACTTCAGACAAAATTCAAACAGTAAATCTACCTTAAATAAGTTCTACCGGTTTATCATTAAAACAGACATTTTTAGTGGTAAATAAAAATACCTGTATTTTATTTTTTAAATCAGTTGAGAAATAAAAAAATCGCATGTGAAAAATTGTTTTTGATAGGGCGTTGTCAATGCACAAAATCTACAACATGAAAAATGACGAAGAGGAAAAAAAACACATAATTTTTAGCAAAAAATGTGCTCAATGTGTTAAATAAACACAAATTAAGACACTCTGAATGTATTATAGCAACATATTATGGCTAAATGAAGTTATTTGAGTAGCAACATATTATGGCTAAATGAAATTATTTGAGTTTTCTTATGTTCTACTGCTGTCCAAGCAACATGCAAAATGCCCCTTCTAAACATTATTTTGTGTGTGAAACATTTATTTCTAAACCGATATTCAAAACTAATAGAATTTTTTTTATATACCACTAAAAATGCCAGTACCAGTGATGTATGATTTATGTACGGGGTATTAAACCTGCTGAAAATCCTTTGGTTAAAACCGGCAATTGTTCACTATAATAGGATGCATAATACGAACAATTTTGAGATGACCCCTAAATGGAATTTAGAAATTCCGTACCTAGTAAACAAAACATACTCGTTTTTAAAAAAAAAAATGTTTAAGAATGCAAAGCTTTTTATCAAACTATGTGATAATAATTTTATAAATGGTATCGATTAAAATATGTTTGATTAGTAGGGATTTAACGTAAACAATTGTTGAAAATATCAGAGCAAAAAAAAGAAAAATGTCGTGGACACGTTCATGACAAAAGTGAACAACGACCTTTGAATTAATTAACACATGAACATGTTTTGAAATGATAAAATCGGCAAGATCTAATCGATCACTTATTATGTTGTAGTAAAGTAATGAACTAATGCAAATCAATGACCAAGCCAGTCGGTTTATCGCATTTGCATTGACCCCGCTCATTAGTCGTGTATATGGGCGGGAAGTTGAAAAGTTCTTTTCGTCAAACATGTCTTTAAAAGTAATCCACAATCCTATTTAACACAATACAGGCATGTACACTGACCTTAATAAAACAGTTAGTCCGTATTAACACAGCAGAATGTCATTAAGAAGTTAATTATCCGTCTTCTCCTTGTTTGCAGGGGCGCGACACTCTAAAATATGAATCAAAATGGCCGTCAGTTAGTGTGAGGTACTCGACAGGATGTTTTACTTTCATATTTAAATGGCCCTGTTTTGTGGATAAATATAATTTTATTTATTTATTTTTAAAGCGCAATGATGTCTAGTTTTGTGATAGTATCTTAAAATGTTTTTGTAAAAATAAAAAAAGATAAATTTTAAGCAAAGTATGGTGTAAGGAAACAATCTTCTGACGTAATTACGAATAATTAACATCCCAAAGAGGGTGACCAACTTTCAAAACGGTCTCAAAAAATGTGTAGTCTTGAACTTTGCCGAAATTTTCAGGAAAGGTAGTATAGGTACAGATCTATCACTCCTGTTAATTTAAGCCAAATTGGTGACTACACATTTTTTGTGACCGTTTTGAGAAATCGGTAATTTTGGAGTTACAAAAAACTCAAAATGTCCGATCTTCACATTTGAACCGCGATTTAGACTATGCTATATATGCCAAAAGTGTTCAAAACAAGTTCTAGGGGTATGTTTAACTTATAAACTTACTTTATTAATTTTCTGTGTTGTTTTTGCATTCAAAATTGGCTTAAAGTATCGGTTTTTAAAAGACAACTGTAATTTCCGCGGAACTGCACGTGAGTACAAATTGGGACTACGTTGTGCCAAAACACTTGATATTGAAAAGTGAGTTATGCGGTGCGTGCACGTGAAAAGCTTCAGCTGCTGTTGCACTGATAGGGAAGAAGTTCAAAAATCGTCTCTGAAACTACAAGAGATAGAGGTTTAATAATTTGTATTTAGTATCAGCAAATAAATAAATAATTAATAAAAATATAAAAATAAAAATTCTATTATTAAAAATAACTCCATGCAAAACTGATCCAACAAGGGCCCCTAATCTCCCAATCAAAGGAAAAATGAACCCATAAGGTTTTCTTATGAGAAAAAGAAATAATAAAAAAAAAAAAAAAAAAAATATGCCTCCAGTGAATAATTCAAGTGGACATTTATCAATTTAAGGGCAATAACTCCGGCGTTACTAGGACGATTCCGTAATAAATTTGCCGCGTCAACATCTCGGTATTGGGATAAACATTATAATCAAGTTTAATGAAAAATCAAACAAGCGGTTATCAAGATATGGCTGTGAACGGACAGAATTAAGCATTTTTTATCAATTAAAGGGGCAAATAACTCCGGCGTTACTAAGACGATTCCGGAATAAATTGTTCGCGTCACATCCCACTATTGGGATAAACATGATGATGAAGTTTAATGAAAATCAAACAAATTTTATGAAGATATGGATGTGAACGGACAGAATTTAGCATGTTTTATCAATTAAAGGGCAATAACTCCGGCGCTATTGGGGCGATTCCGGAAAGAAATAGCCACGTCTCATTCCACTATCAGGATAAACGTTATTACCAAATGTAATGAAAATCCAACGTGTAGTTATGAGGATATGGCTCCAGACGGACGGACGGAGGGACGGACGGACAACGCCATATTAATATCCCTCCGCCTTAAAAAGGTATCGCTTGGAAGCAACAAACACAAACAAGAGACAAAAGTAGCAGACCTCGGTTTTATTGAGGTCTGTTCATGAGAGATGATGTTCTATTCATGAGAGGTAATGTACAGTACAAGACCTCCTCACGCATCCTAGCACGGCTTAAGCGATATTCTACTTTAAAGTCACACAGATTGGCTTGATGATCTCAAAGGACCAGTAAGTAATAACACTACTGATTTGGAGTCGGGGCAACGTTTTTAGTAATACATACCGAAAAGGGGATCTCTTCAAAGCAACAAACACAAACTAGAGATAAAAGTAGAGACTCGGTTGTATTGAGTCTATTCATGAGAGGTAATGTAGAGTGCAACCTATCACTTTCACATACAGGCGACTACATACAATTTGTTTAGTTCACACAAGTACTCATTTGCGTCTTACAATGACAAGGAATTATTAAATATTCAGAAAAAATACCATTTCAAAACTCGGCGTGCCGCAGCCGGAAATATCATAGACAATACAATGCATGTATTTAGACATAAAGTTCAGAGACAAATAACTATTCGTAAGCGTGTAGTTACCGTTTAATTTAACCACTTGTTATTATATTACATCCCCAACATAGTTTAACATTTTTAAATTATCTAAACTGAGATGATAGAGATGTATAATAAAATGCAATAAACTTGTGGTTGTAAACGAGGAAAAAC